>NDXB01009122.1:0-154458 GCA_002631895.1 Agapornis roseicollis
GCAAGCTGCTCCAGTGGAAGGGGTCCCTGCCCGTGGCAGGGGTTGGAGCTGGAGGAGCCTTAAAGATTCTGTGTAAGGTACCTGTGCACAGACTACTTCCACGCTTCCCCCAAAGGGACTGAGGGAAATCAGTGTTTAAATCATGGGAGTGTCAAACACTTCATTACTCCAACAGGAGATCCAAAGATTTTCAGATGACAATCTATTAAACAGAGTAATGGGTATGTTTTATTAACCTGTATTTTATATGCATCTATGCTGGCACTTTTCATCAGCTCTTTGGGGTTTTTTGCCTCAATTTTCGCAGCCAGTGGTACAATCACTTCAGAGATGTTGAATTACAGCAAACCCACAACTTCTGTAGGGACCTCATCTAAAAACCACAGCAGTCCACTCAGTAACAGTTGGGAGACACTGAAAACTAACAGGAATGTACATTCACCTTGAACAATGCCTGTAAGTGCAGACCTCAGCTTACTGAAGGTGAAAACGCAAGGCAAAAAAATACAATGGGACATGGGAAAACAAACGGATTTAAAGTAGATCTGAAGCTACCATAAAATAACATTATCAAGCCCCAGCCTTCGGGGGTTAAGCTGTTCTCCAGGTGTTCACAGAGGGCTCTGTTGTGTGGGATGGATTCCTTCATTTCTCCTGCCTGTCGCAGGTTTGTACGGCCCTGGTAATCATTAAAGATCAGAGGGTGCTGGGTCTCAGCAAACACACGCTGCTGTTCACACACAGCTCTCCGCTGTGCCTGGCCAACAAAAAGCCTGAGCTCTTCAGGTAACACAAACCAACAATAACCCTTTCAAGTTACAGCATCAAACCCAAGCACATCCTTACCCAAACCTGAGCAAGTGACATTTCTTCAGCAAAACAGACCTTAGGGATTGAAGGCACAGTTGGATTCACTGAAGGTACCATGATTCTTAAACAAAGAGGAGGCTTTTGGTACATCTTTGTGATTTCTGTGTATCACTCAAGAAGCACCAAGTAATACCCAGTACAGTGTAAGTATGTAAATACCTAGGTCCAGTCTGATCTCTCCTTTTTAGAGTAACACACTGATTTTTACAGTCAAATCTGTATGGTTAAGTCATCAATGCTCCTCTAAGGTCAGTTTGGAGACCCTGGACACACAAACAGATGCCCTACACACAAAAATACTCCTTAATACAGCATCCAGTGAAGTAAAAATAAGTCAGTAACAGGCTTGGCAGGAAACAAAACTCCAAACCCACAAAAGCCAACCCTCAACTTCACAGGTATGGGGATGCTGGGCTATGATCTGTTAAATACTGAGATACCCATTAACATAACTGGACAAGAGGAGCAGCTGCCACCCCTTTGCTCCAACACTTCTCAGTGGATACAGCATGCCACTGCTTTTTCAAGTAGCAGACACTCACACTACTCCCTCTTGACATGTCTTGTGGGCACAGAGCAAGGGGATGGCTTCCAGCACCTTCACTCAGACCCAAATGGAGTCCTTAGGCCAGCAGGAGAAACTCCTCTCCCTCACCTCCCAGCCTTATTGATTTCAAGTAAGCAAATCAGGGTTGCCAAGCAAGGCCAGCACCAGGAAGCCTTGGAGCTATGGTACGATTTAGGCAACACTACAGATCATAAGTGGCACAGCAATTCAATCCCGATTTCCAGCCGTTTGCCTCCAGTCGAAGCCCAGGTTACAATCCTGAGATGCTGCACTTGCATTCCTGGTGCTGGACAGGGAGCAAGCGCTCACTCAGGCTACTCAGGACACATGGAACAGCCTCATTCAAGTCCACTGACCCCAAACCTTTGTTTAGCCCTTCTGCTCACCACCCAGCTCCACAAACCGGTAGGGATTTAACATCCTGGATCTTACTGAAACTGGTGGCGGGGTTCAGAAGCACTCGGTTGAAGAGACACACACAGCGTGATCCCGTGGGTCTTGTTCCCTTAGGAAAGCAAAAGACATGACTAGCTATTTTCTTTTGTTCCTCTCAGTGCGTGGCTTCAGGCAGCCCATTCTCCTTCTGTTTATCCATCTGTGGATGTGAGCGCACCTACCTTCCCACAGTGACAGATGTTGGAGTCAGCACAGGACCCACAAAGCCTGTCCTGCTCCCAGGACTTCGGTGAAGCTCAAGGACAGCACGTAGAGCAGCACATGGAGAGGTGACAAACGTGAGATCCCAGTCTACTTCTCAAGTCAGCTGAAGCAGATGCATCTGTTATGGAGCCGAGAGCAGCATTCCCATCGCTCGGGGGCAGTGGCTGAAGCACTACCACCCTTCCTCGTGTTTATCAGAGCTGCTGCCTCATCTCCACGTGACTGCACGTTTGTACTCATCAGCAATCACCCCCTGTGACCCCCTCCTTGGAACCAGCATCTTCAATATCACCAAATCTGCGTGATACCAAATGCAATCA
Organism: Agapornis roseicollis; assembly: GCA_002631895.1. Classification (NCBI taxonomy): domain Eukaryota; kingdom Metazoa; phylum Chordata; class Aves; order Psittaciformes; family Psittacidae; genus Agapornis; species Agapornis roseicollis. The sequence continues at coordinate 2,419 of NDXB01009122.1, forward strand.
GCCCAAACTCAGAGCCCTAAACCTCCTCTGTAACACAGCAACGACCCCAAAGACTCAAGCTCTGGCTTAGGACTCAGGTATTTGCTTTGTGGATGTGAATCCAAGTTTGTTTTACAAGAATACAAGAGTCACAGGCAAATGCTTCCCTACACAACCACCACTGTTTGCTGTACTCTACAGGACTATTGAAACACTTGCCTTCAGAGAGCAGATGCCATATGGGTGTGTAGGCTCAATGAGCACATGCTGACAGATAGCAAGACACTTACAAACAAAACCCAAAGTCTTGGCAAGCTTGAAAAGTTACTGTATAGATTATGTCATATTGCATCTCGTGGTGCCTTAACTTCTGAGTTTCCTGTGCTAGGGAAGGCAGGAAACAGAGGAGCAATAGAGAGATTAAAAGGAAAAGGTGGAAGGGGCTGTTCAAGGAGGCACCAGGTTGGGAGCAGTCAGCAAGTGCCGTGGCACAGCCCATTTGCCAGCTTCCCCTTGCCAAGGGTGGGCAAAGGCACTGCATGGAGCAGACGTTTTATTACTCACACATCTCCGAGTACCCAAACTGATCTTAAAGCACTCTGGCATGTCCCAAGGGTCATTAGAGACGACTTCCTCCCTGCATTAATAATGAAACAGCTCTTAACCAAAATTAAACTGGAGCAGCTTAACAGCATTTTAAACCTGACAAATCTGGAAGAGCTGGTTTCTTACTCCCCTCTTGCCCATACAATTAGCAATGGGAGGAGACATCGAAGTTTTCTCTCTTAAGAAGTGCTGAACAATCTTCAGAGCTTCTACAGGAGACAGAAAAGAGCAGAATTCCCCCCCCCAATACAGGATTTGACACCACCTTTACAGGGGCTCCCCAAAACCTCAGGCAAAAAGGGGCTAATGTAAAGCCAGAAACAGAGGCTGGTTTTCCCAATTGGAAAACTGACGGAATGTGATGTATGGGGCTCATCCTCTGCTCTTCTCACACATGAGCGGCTCCTTGGCTTCCTTCCTGCTGGGAAGCGCACACACTGCGTATCTGCCACCACATCCCACAACTTCAGTGCACATCTTGCGGTGAGCACCAGCTGGACAAAGCACATGACCCTTTGCCTCCTGGTAAAGGACCATCTGCCCCTGCAGACACCATCACAGACTTCCATAGGGGAAATAAAAGCAGGAGCAAGGAACAATACTTCCCAATCCCACCAATGTGCCCTAGAAGCCACTTTCAGGTGTGAAGTGGGTTTCAGTAGCTCTCTTTTTCCCTGGGATAATAACTGTCACTGGTTGACTTTTCCATGGGAGTCCTGTGGCTGCTTCCCAGCACAGGAATTTATGGGATGAGAATTCAAAATTCACTTGTGCTCTGGGAGGGAAAGGGAAGGCACCAACTAAACATGAAGCAGCTGATGCAGCAAGACAGGGGATGCTCTCTAACTCTGGCATTCCCATGTCTGTCAATGTGACATCCCAGGAGGAATCAGAGTGCCATTCCAGTGATCTGTGGTGAGCAGTTTCCCTCTTCCAGAAGCAGCGCCCAGCTCCACACCACAGTGTTTCTGCTACAGCATCTGCTCCAACACACCAACCACCTCATCTGGAGAAGGGCGAGAACAGGGGAGGGACAGAAAAGGCTTTCCTTCCTGTCCATCAAACACAACAAGGGATAACCCCAGCCCTTCCATGTGGAAGCCAAACCTGAGTAAGGAAAGAAAACAAACTATCCTGCCTGGTTTGGGTTGAAAGCGACCCTAAAGCTCAGCCACTTCCAACCCCCTGCCACAGGCCAGAACACCTTCCACTAGAGCAGCTTGCTCCAAGCCCCATATGCCAGAGCAAATAAGCACCTGGAATTGTTAATCACCTTATGACAAGATCACTGCATGCCAGCAGGAAGCAAAGTCAGAACTGGGCTGGGGAGAGGCACATGCAGCCTTTCCAACAGACCTGTCTGACAGGCGATGCCACTCGAGCAACCGACGCATTCATCCCTGCTCCAAACAAATGTGGTTTATTTAATCCATCCTGGATATATGAAATAATCTCAGCAGTGAAGCCTCACAGCACTGAGTTTATGCAGAAGGCTGTGCACTAAAGGACATCATACCTGAAGTTCTCAGCACTGGCAGCCTTAGAGGGTGCTGAGCCCTTCTTGGTTTCATCTCAGTGGCTAAATATGGAGCTGGACTATGGGTCTGTGAAGAGGCACTTCAAAGCTCGGCGTAAGCTCACTGTCCCTAGACATGGGGTGCTATTAAAACTACAAAGACTCACCTACTTGTTGCCCCAGTCCTGTAAGGAAATAGATGGAGACTTGCTGATCAAACAGCAAGAGGGAGCAATCCACTGCTCTGCTCCTAAAATCATGCTGTGAACCTCTCTCACACACCTTTATAAGCATCAACTTGAGGGAAAGGATCTGAAGATCAAGGAATGGTCTCACATCTGAAGATGGGGACAAATGACCTCTTCCAGCTTTGATGAAATAGCAAGGGGGGAACATCCTTGGCTGTTCTGAAGCTGGGGGAAATATATGGTCATGGAAAGAAACAGATTTCTTAGATGAGACAAGCAGCAAGCGCTGCGCAGAGCACGGTGCCAGAGTGTTGTCAGAGAGCTGCTGCAAAGCCTGTGGCAGGAGCTCCAGCCTTTGCTACCACACTGGCAGGCAGCCTGCGAGCAACCTCCTGCTGCTCTCAGAAGCAGCTTTCGCCAAGCAAGTTCTCCCACCTGATGCTCAGCAGCTCCCACCCTTCCTCACTGCTGTCCCCGCTGCTCTGTGCACGTGTAGTATGAGGCGGCCCTAAAAGGGGGCACAAAAAGGAACAGTCGTTTATCCCAGAGCGGTGCCTCAGTCTTGATTCACTGCCAGCTCCTTTCCCCCTCCCCACCTTGGTTTATGGGCTGCACAGATGTTTAACTCGATGCCTGCTTATGTTCTCAAGTGCCTTATTGCAGCAGCTGGTCCCCTGAGACAAGCTGTTTCCCCCCAGCTCTCCCTTCTGTTACCAGCAGAAGGATGCTTGCTGCTCTCCCATCTTCGCACGTGGGAATGCTGAAGCCCTCCATCTCACAGATGAACTGCAAAAGCCTTCAATAGGGTTCTTTTCCTCCCTTCTCCACCTCTATTCTTCCTCTAGCCCGAGTATATGCCTGGCCCAACATAGTGCCCATCTCGGACCCGGCTGCTGTGCAAACACCACGAAGTCCACCCGTGGTGGGGAGAATGCTTCTGGCAGATTCGGATGCACTCACATGGAGTAAAACTGAACCAGAGCTGAGATTCAGTGTAACACCAGTGTGCCAGTTACTTCCATAAAACAAAAGCTATGGGGAACTTGGCAAGGAATGAGAAGAGAAAGGGTGTGGCGGTGCCTATGGTGCAGAGCAAGTCGTGAGATAACTCACCTCTCCCTGCTAGCCTCAATCAGAAAGGTTTCAAACTGTGGTATCCAACAATAAGACACTTTGATGGGAGCCATTTTTTCTCTTCCTTGGGAGAATATTAACAGAGACACAAAGAGGGAACGTTGATTTAAGCAGCAATCCAAAAAACCCCTTCTGTTCGGCATCAGTAACTGCTGGATAAACCGAACTGCTCTGCCAGGTTAAGTTAAATTTAAGTCGTATTTCTTTGCTTCTATTAAAATGGAAAAGCAGTCCATCAGAGGGGTATTTCCATGACACACAGTTCTCGGGCACTATATTTTATGTGGATGTAATTATTCCTGCTATTCATCACAGAACCACAAATCCAACCTTCCAAAAGCATCATAATGCAAGATTCATTGAATCCAGCTGATATTAAATATCAACAGGGCTCCATTATCAGTTTTTGTATCTGAACACTGTAATATCAGCTATTACTCTTTTATATTAAAGTTGTATCTTTGCAAGAGAATTACTTCCCTTGGCAGCAATGGTAAATGTTAACTACCTTGAATATTTCAGTCACATATACATTATGTATAAGATTGTGATCTGCTAAACAATAATGGAGAAAACCAGAAAGCGACAAAAAGATTTGCTTTGTGAAGGATTTCTTTCTGTTCCTGGAGAAAAAGCACCGTACAAGGGAAAAAGTACATGGACTAATGTGTTGAAGTCTTTTTCCAGTGGGATGCAAGAATCCGATTTAGTATTTCTGAAAGCAGGGAGTTCTGCATAGCAAAACAAAGCATTAGAACAAAATGGTTAATGGTATTTGGATGACAGTAATGCCCCTAAGGACTCCAAGAACTGCTGTGGTGAGTCCTACAAAGCACTACACATACAAAGCAGTAGATGTATTAATCCCATACCCAGGATCCCATGAGAGATGGCCAGTCTCAAGCCTCAGGCTCCCATCTGGGTACCTGCGCTCAGACCTCTCTCGAAGATGCATGCAAATGCTCCATCTCCCTGCTCGCCCAGAAAGTAAAGTTCTGTGCTAGCATCAGGTTTAAATGAATGTTTACCCTGATAAGTAAATTGGAAATCACATCACTTGCATGCATTACACCAGCTAATTCCTCAGCCCTGTTTGCAAATATTTACACAGCTCTAACTCAGTCATTAGACCAGATACTAATGACAAATCATTTGGAAAGCACCAGTTTGTGTCAACTTCATTTTTCCTATGGTGATATTTAGTCATTCCTTGATCAAATTCACAAGGTAGGAGGGTGGTTCTCAATAGTAAGGGTGAAGCTGAAGATTCAGCTGTGATGTTAATGGTGCTGGTTATGCTGCTCCTCTTTTCTATCCCATTCCTGCCCGTGTTGCCATCTGATTCAATTTCCAGCTGGATTCATCAACCCTCCACAGAAGCAGGTATCTTGAGGCCATACACTGAGAGGCAAGGGGCTGCTAACATGAATACTGCCACCAAGAAGTTGCCATGCCATGCCCAAACACACAAGCCCCTACGTGTCCTGCTTTTATTAACCCATAGAATCATAGAGTAGCTAGGGTTGGAAAGGACCTTAAGATCATCCAGTTCCAACCCCCCTGCCATAAGCAGGGACACCTCACACTAAACCATGGCACCCAATGCTTCATCCAACCTGGCCTTGAACACTGCCAGGGAGGGAGCACTCACAACCCATATACTTCAACAACTCATCTAAAGCAAGATACAGCTTTTGAAACCTGTGGGTCTGTAACCTTCATATACAGATGCCAGAAGGGATTTAAAGTCCCAATGATGTTGCAAAAGAGCCTGCTGAAATGTTACTTTTAGGGATACCACATCTATTTCGCCCTGGAGGAAGATCAGGATGCCCTTGCTCACCACAAGGAGTGCTTGACTTTTCACACACGCCAACTCACTGCACCAAGAGCACTCGTGCTAGTCAGCATCAGTATCTGCACTGCAATCTAGAATGTGATAGCTTCACATAAAGCTTCTAAGCATATAGATACACTTCAATGTAAATTACAGGCACAGCAGGTAACCCTTGCTCATTTATACACTGATTTCATCTTCAGAAAAGCACCTGTTATGAATCAGTGTGAAATGTTACAGGTGCTCTTAAAACCCAAAAGGTCAGAGGATCTTTAACAGTGCTACTGTTATAAGAACATATATTGAATATATACTCAATATATTGAATTATATACTCAATGTTAGCCATGCTTTCTGAAATAACCTCTATTTTTTAGATGCAAAAGCATCTATAAGCATTTTAATTTGGTATCAGAGGCAGAAACAGCCATTGCACCATACACTATACCACACTGCACCCTGAAATCTTACCAGCTGACTAATCAAACTGATGTAGGTTTGCACAGCAATCGATTTACATCTATTACTTCAGCTTTTGGCCACCTCTGATCAGTCTGGCATGAAGTTAAGAGAATCACAAGCTATACACCCCACTGTGCTGAATATGCACACTAGGTAGTCCTGCTTTAGGGTCTGCTAAGTTCTCTGTTCCCACCTGTATTCCACTGCAGAAGTCAAATGAGAGGAGCACCTGTTCTGCAATAGAAATAAGAACCCAAGCAGAGGAAAACCTGTACGAGCATACCCATCCCTAAGCTCTTCCTAAGCATCAGGGGACCACATGGGACCAGCTCTGAGCACATAGAACAAACAAGGACAAGAGAAGGGAACACAAGTAAGTTTTGCTCCCTGTTGCATGCAGAGGGTGATACCTTTCAGTGCCCATCACTTTGTTGCCACTCTTCAGAGGAACATTTAAAGGTCTCTGTAACTCACTACTGAGGATAAAACACATGAATTTTGGCTCCTCCAATGTTCAGCATAAAGCTTACCACAAAGTAAAAGCCAATATTGAAAAATCCTTTCAAAAAGAGAGCCCAAACCATTTGACTGGGACAATAGAAAGAGCACAGGAGAGAACTGCTGCCATTTCCTTCGGATTCTTTCCCAGCTCAACTTGCAACAGCTATTGATTTTGTGTTTTTCACAACTACAGATACATTATTTAACACATCTGAACACTACGCAAACCAACTTTCTTGTGCTTCTGCAATATTGATGCCTTTTAGAAAGCTGAAACCTCTCCTGAAAACCTCAGTTCCCTGTGTAAAGCCCGAAACACTGCAGCTGAAGCTGTACAAAACCAAAACCTAAGTGTTTCTTAACTACCAGGGGGCTCTTTGCCTGTTGTTGCCCCAGAGCTGGATGAGGACTGCAGGGGGGGATCTCCCCAGAGTGCAGCAGAGGGGCAGGGTCCTCAGTCTGAGCTCCTGCTCTCACTTTGGGGGTGCAGCCCAGCACACAGGGGGGTTCTGGGCTCAAGCTGGGTCATGGGAAGCTTCTCATTGACCAACACCCCCAAGTCCTTCTCTTCAGGCTCCTCCATCCAGTCTCTGTCCTGGCTGTGCCTCTGCTTGGAAATGTCCTGACCCACGTGCACTTGGCCTTGCTCAAACCTGTCACAAGCTCCATCAGACTTCGGAGCCCCTGAACAGCAGGGCCCTGATGTTAAAATAGAAAGTGTTTGAGTTTTGAGACAATCTCCACCCACTGGCAATACCAATCAGCAGTTCTTAAAGGCTTTTCTGGCACAGTTTGAGACTGAGACTGCTGCTGAGAACCTGCTAAAACTCAGTGTGCTCTGTTAATACAAACAGCTGTCGGTGTTTTCCATGTCTGCTTTCATTCAGGTAGGAAGCTACCTAAGAGAAACTGAAGCAGAGAGTGTGAAGGAGCAGCCCCAAAGGCAGAACTTGGAGGAAAAACACTTTTACAAACTTAATAGATTCAGTCTACAGCAGAAAGATGGGGAGGATAAGATTAAACAATTTACCTAGGAGCACCTAAAAGCATTTCTACCTTTTCACATTACATAATCCATCACAGACCTCATCAAGAACATGTATTTTAGCCACTTGTAAAGATGGATATGATTATGTTTCAAGACTCACTTGTTCACTGCCTTTTTACCTGTGCAATCACACACATCTGCGGAAGGCCAATACAAAGCACCTGGTGATGTCTGCAGCAGGATTTTGCTCACCTGGCACTAAACTAACTGCTGAAAATAGGACTTTGCATTTCAGTAGGCACCCCCAGGCCTGTTCCTGCCAGCCCAGCAAGCTCTGCCTTGCCTGCTGCCCCAAACCAGCCTTGTACATAAAAGAGGAGCAGAAACACCATCTAAGGTTCCTGCTGGGGGAGAATCTCTCATCCCTGCTTTGATTTCACTCCCCAGACCACAACCTGTGCAAAGGTCCTCTCAACATGGAGCCAGTTAAGAGATACCTGCTAGGGCACCAGCAGAGCACTGCTGTTAGCCCTCACTCACCTTTCCTCTCCATATCACATGTAATAAGCTAATACACACCACATCTTGTTGCTAAGTTCTGGGGTATTTCCATGTACCTCTTAAGCTGCTTAATGTGGATACAGACAGAAGTTTCCTGTGTGTAGATGTGAGTGCAGATCTCTAGAATGGCACAACTGAAACCTGCACAAGCAGTTCACACAAACCATATTCTGTGCAGCTTTAACAAGCATCCCCTTCTATCATGTATACCAGTTAACTCTGAACTCCCATCACCACAGCACAGACTTGAGCTCATCTACCTTCACTGTCACCTCCATTATTCATCAAAATCTGACAGCATTAGCAGTCCTGCACCAAAACCACATTCTAAACCAACCAGGCCTTGCCCAGACAAGCTTATCATCTGGGCTTCTGCCTTCGTGGCATGGTTTGGTGGTGGACTTGGCAGTCCTGGGGTAATGATTGGACTTGATCTTAAAGGTCTTTTCCAAGCGAGTTAATTCTATGATCATCTAAAAGACAGACACCAAAACATGAGAGGAAAGCCAGGGATGACACAAAAGTCTGTCAGAATGCACTGAACAAGATAAAATCAATACATAAGTGTAAATGTACAGTCCTAATAACCTAAGACCTGAGGAGAGGTCAGGGATGCTCACAAGGAAGAGATGGTTCCTGCGGTGCTTTGCACTGAAACTTTAGTTGGTACTGCATCCAGGTTTTAAGCTCATTTTCCTTGCACACACAACATTTCCTAGGTGGATCGTGCAGGGCTATCACTGAGCATTTTCTTGTGATGGTTATTGTCAGCAGAAGCCTGCTAACACCCAGCAATCACCAGAGTCTGCCTGTTGCTGTCCCCAGTTCATTCAGTCACCTAAAGATGTTCTTGTAGTGCGAGCACAGGAAGCAGGAATGAATTCAGATAGCCCCATTTACCTCTAGCATGCTTTTACCTGTACAGAGCTGACCTCCAGAAGTCTCTTTCCAAAGGGAAAGTCAGAGCAAAACAGAACTACACAAATCCTACCTGGAATTTCCCAAGAGAGTGCAATTAGGATGCCTTTACTCAGAGCCAGCTGGATGTGCCACAAGTAAACACCCAAATCTTCCCTGAATGTGAATAAACCATATTAAATTAACAGCCAGCAACCAAAAGACACTAAATAAGAGCATCTGGGTACATAGCTATGTACTCTAGTGTCCTCTTCTTGACAACAGCTAGCATGTTTTACCCTGTTTATCTATCTTCACTAGGGCATTAACACACATCTCAATGTTTCTACCATGTCAGAAAGGACATCCACCAAAAAAAAGCTAACTCCACACTTAAGGAGTAACTTCTTGTACCTGAAAAAAGCTGGTTTACCTGTGTACACAAGCACATACGCAGACAGGGCTGCACACTTTACAAACGCTCTGTTAGTACAAGCTATTTTCATTTCTACAGTTCCAAAACCAACTACATTTTCAACCTCAATGAGCTTAAGCAAGAAAACGACTCCATGCTGCTCTGCTGGACCAGAATGAATTTCAAGCACTACTCCAAAACTTAATTGCACAGATAAATAGAACCCAGCAGCATTTGCATCTCAACAGGTACAGTTCCAGTTCTTTAACACCTCCTTACTTCAATGCATTTCACAAGTTACTTACCTGAGGTACTTCCAAGGCTGAGAAGTCCATCCCTGAAGATCTGCTCCTAGGAAACCTCACAAAGGAACTGATGAGAACACGGGAACCACACACCCCTATTCACATGATGAGCTTCAGGTGAAGGGATTCAACCACTCAGACCAACCCACTCCTCCCCCCGGGTGTGTCTTACCTTCCAGCTGCTGCAAATGAGGGCTCTTGATTTTAATCCACCTGGAAAGTCTCTGCTAAGGCAACAAATACTGGTAGACTTTAAAACATGTATTAATAACCCAGTTTCTACAGAACATCCTCTAAGACCCCTTCAGTGCTCTGAAAAGCAAAGGTCAAGCTTAAAAACCCTCCTGTGTTTTGCAGGTTTATTAACACCTCTATGTTAACCTTGAGGGGTTTTCCCCTGTGTGTTTCCAACTGGGAAGACTCATTTAATGCTTTGCAGGAAGAACAGAGGAGAAGACAGAGGAGTCATCTTGGCTTTAGGATCTTGTAGTAAAGTGAGAATCTCAGCTCCTGTTACAATTTCTGTTGGTTTCTTTTCCTGAGTGAATGCTGCCAGAAAACTTCTAAATCTTTAAGGTCCCAAACACTTGCCAAAGAATCCCTTCCACAAAGCCTCTAAGAAGTCTGTATGGAATCAGAACAGCCTGACAACCAAGGGATGGTAAGAAGAGAAAGACATTGTCTTCACTTTGAAGGTGGAGAATGTGGATGGAAGCACAGAAGCAGCTCAGAGAAGAGACTGGAATGGTGACTGAACTTAACTAAGCTGTTGATGAAGACCCTCAGGGCTATGCTGTCTTCCACAGCATCTATAGATAATTCGATTTGCTGCTGGTTCCTAAGTGCTGATACAATGAGTTTCCAATGAAGAAAACCAGGGAGAGATTCAGTTCCAGCCTGAACTACAAACATGGACAATGGCCCATCACCCGAGCTAAGCTGCAAGCCTTTTGCTGCTTGGGCTAGTGAGAAACTGAACTGTAAATCACCCCCAAAGCACTTGCAGATCATCTGCAAACTAATTAATATCAGAATTATTGATGCCCAGCAAATATCTCACAAGGAGTTTATCTGAAACTGTCACCGCTTTCCAGCATTGATTTAGAAATCATTGAACAAACACTGCCATGCCCAATAAATACTTTATGACTGTTTGCCAACCATTTCTCTTACACTGTATGATACAAATACATGCAAATACTGCACTGTTTGAGTACGCTGCTTGTAAATTACAACCTGAATGCATCAATTACAGTTTAGTCCTTCCTTTGCCCAATACAAGGAATTTAAAGGGAATTTAGCCCCACGTTTGGGGTGTAGCCATATGAAATACAAGCCTTGCCTCTGGCTATTCACTGAGGCTACACTTCTGCTGTTATTATCAGCCAAGTGTGTGTGTTTGTGCCTCTCCTGAAGCTATGGAGGAGTTCTCACTACCTACAGGCTCCTTCACCTGAGTTTAAGAGCAAAAACCTCCTTGACATTGCTTAGCATTCTACTAACTACAAACTGTTCCTATTTCCCAACACTCCTTACAGCCATCGCTCTGTTCACAAGCTCTTTTGTATGCCTGCATCCATCTGCTTGCCCTTGAATGATCTTCAGATAAGATGTTCCTCAGGCAAAGGTTACCTTTTCCTTACATTCTCTATAGCAGCTGGGACCATGGATCCAGGACTGTGGTCATATGTGGGGTAAACACCAACACTGACTCTAACAAGGTGTGATTCATTTTAGTATTACATCTCTCCAGTGCTTCAGCTTCAGAGAGCACATGGGAAACATGCCTGAATCAGTTCAACTTTGCCATAACTTCAAACATGCCCTATACATACACACGTATATATAGCAGGGAAAGCAAAGATCCCAGGGTTTGAAGAGCACAAAGTGCTACTGTGCTGAGCATGAGCACAGCCAAGCTCACCCAGCCTGGGATCCTCTGGTCACTGAAACCACAGGAACTTCTGGGTAGCCAAAGCAGGTTGTGAGCAACCTGATTTCACTGAAGTTAACCCTGTTCTCACCACCAGAGGCCTTTCCAACCCACATCTTCCTACTGGCCTCCGATTCCATTTGCAATGCAGACAAGTTCAATCTTCCCCTGAAAATTCAGCCTGACAAAAGAAGCAAGTCACAAGATGGGGCTTTCAGACAGACGCTGGGACGTGCATTTCTTGCTCAGCAGAGCAGCAACCTCACAGCCTGCTCTCTTTTTCAGCTTGAAGTCCCAGGATGACTTTGGAGGAAAATGCTTTCTTATTCCTTCTTTATCATCCCATCAAGATCCCCTCACTCCTGCTGTTCTGAGAACACACTCTGAGCAAACAAGAGTGCTTCAGATCACTGGGGAGCCCAAAGCACTGATTAGTAGTCACGAGCTTCCATAGCTGCTGCATTACCACGTTGATTTTGCTTGTCTTTTTAATACACAAAATATCACAGGGGGGTGAGAGGGAAGGGGGGAGACACAGAGGGCTTGCTTGACTTTATGTCTGTTCTGCCTGTGCCAAAAGCCATCCTTGAGACCAAGGCTGGACATAAGATGCAGGCTCTGTCCCAAAAAGCTCACAATTGAAGTGAGGAAGGCTAACAGCTAGGAAAGAATTAAGGAAGAGATGATCTTAAGGTCCTTTCCAACCCTAACTATTCTATGATTCTAAGAGGCATTCCCCAGGCCATAGAGTAAAGCAGAAGCAGAGTCAGAAACACCTAAATCCCACCCCACTGAATCAGCAGGGACTAATGCAATGAGCTGTCTTAAAGGCCAGTGCTTCACCATGGTCAAGGTCAGCCATGTTCTCCATAATGTCCACAGGAATGCAACAGGAATAAGATCTACTACCTGGCCAGGTGGCAGCTGATCATCTGCATCTTGCCCCCATGAGAGGCAGTAACTCCTGAGTTACTCAAGGCTGCCTTGCAGATGCATGATGGTTCAGCTGCCTCTGAGTTTGGGATGATTCTCTTCCTTTTCTACTCGATTCTGGATTCTTCCTAGAGAAAAAAACAACACAAAAGTTACTAAAAGAAGCAAGAATACGTTTAGCAGCTTATTTGTAGCTATTCAGAAAACTTGTCTTACCTGTACTTCAATCATGCAACAGAAATAAACACAGAATCATATATATATTGCTCACTTGATTTTAAGTCACCCAAGTAATCACAGAATCCCAGCCTGGTTTGCGTTGGAAGGGACCTTAAAGCTCCTCCAGCTCCAACCCCTGCCACAGGCAGGGACCCCTTCCAGTGGAGCAGCTTGCTCCAAGCCCCTGTGTCCAACCTGGCCTTGAGCACTGCCAGGGATGGGGCAGTGCCTAAGAGCTCAGCTCAGTCTCCTCTCTTTCATCTTAAAGCCATTCCCCCTTGTCCTATCACTGCATGCCCTTGTCAGAAGTCCCTAATTGCCTAGGGTGATGTATCTCAAAGCCACTGAAGCTCATTGTGGCTTGGTACCTGGCAGATAATGTCCACATCCGTCTCCATGGTCCCTTGAATACCTCAGAAGTGCTGAGCCAGCACTGGAGGGCTGCTTGGCAGTGAATCTGTGGGAGAGAACCCTGTGATCTGCCTGCCTCATACACAGTTTCATTTTTTGCCATGGTAGAATATGTCTCGGCACAGCAATGACAGAGGTGTAATGTGTCCCCTGACTCCAGTAATGACTGATATAATTCTCTTCTGTAGACTAATTTACTTTAACCTGCCTACATATTAGTAAAGTGCCAGCCACCAGGGCATCAGAGCAAATAATGGGCATTAATACTAGTGAAACAAGAGCCTGAGACGCAAAGGAAGGATTATTTAGTGCTGTTACTCCATTTAGGATCCAAACCTGCTGTGGTTTTTGGTTACCTTCTTGCATTTAACCAATCTACTTAAGCCTTTCCCTTCCACTCTTACCAGGATGCACTTAGTCTGGCTGCAATTTTAAGGAAAGGGCTGGTTTATTCATAGAATCATAGAATAGTTTGGGTTGGAAGGGACCTTAAGATCATCCAGTTCCAACCCCCCTGCCATAAGCAGGGATACCTCATGCTAAACCGTGCCAATTCTTCTTTGCCATTGATCTTGACCTTGCTGAAATCATGATAATCAAAGCTCATCTTCCCAGTGATGAGCAGGACCCTATGGCGATCAGAAAGAACATCTTCAGGGCACTGGGGCACACTTTACATGTCCCTAAAATCTGGTTTTCCCCCTGTTTTTCAGGAAGCAAGGAGAGGTTTTAGTTCTTGCCTTTAACCAGCCCAAACTCAAAGTCTGCTAGATCCTTTTTACTGCTCTTCATGTTCTGGAGAAGGCCATTCCAATGCTTATGCATGGGTAATCACATCAGACAGGTCATTTCTGTCTCTTAATTTAAGGCATGGTTCCAGCTTGATGGACTTACAGCCTTCTCACCCCCCCTTTCCTTTATATAGGTTTAAAAAAGTGACTAGTGACATTTAAAGGAGCCTAAACTGAAAAAAAAAACCCCTAAAAATTAATAACACAGTACATTAGGCTCTTAAATCTTCATGCAGCTTAAAAATACCTATAAAAGCACTAGATTCCCCTGTACAACGTGCCAAATTCCTCCAGGGACTGTTTTTCCGGTGGGGAGTCAAGCTGAAAGTGTGTTTATCAATCCTCAGAACACTTTCAATTCATTATGGGAAAGGGCAGCTTATTCCAAAGGATTTCTAAATCTCAGAGCAAAGTTTTGCCAGCTCTGGCAATAACTCCAAGAGGCCGACTGCTTTTACAGGCTTCTTCGCCATGGTTGCAGATCATACCCCCCGCATCACCAGGACACTGTGATTTCAGTGCCCCACTGATACTTGGAACATGATTATTAGCTAGAGGGACAGGCAGCAGGTGATTTTCCACCCCCAAAGGCTTCCAGAACCTGCTATTTGGTGCCATCAGTTGTCTTTTACACAACACAAAGTTCCCCAGCTTTGGTTTGCAGGTCAGCCTCAGTCTATTGCTTGTCTGGATACAGCACAAGCGTGAGCTCTCACAGCAGTGTTGGGAGTGCTTGGTGCTCACTGTGTCATGACCGTGAAGATGCCACCACAAGCAAACACTCAGCAATGAGCCGTGGTTGCTGTGTGCAAGGAGAGGAATCAATAGGGACATTGCAAAAAGGTATTTCTTGGGTCTTACCTGGACACCTGGTGGGTTGCTCCATCTTCTCTTTCAGAGCAGTCACTTCCCTCACGAGAGCTGTATGAAGAGGAGTAGAAAGACCTTCCCTAGGAAGAGTTGGACATATTTTCAAGCTGAAGTTGTAATACAATCACAGGATTCCAGGAACTGACACTTTAAAAACAAAAACCAAGTATGAAACTCGTAAGAACAGACTGGAGAGCAACACTGGACAGTCTTGGGCTTTTGCATCACAGCTGAAGAGCAAGTTCTTAATCAAATTGCTTTAGTTTTACTTGCAGCTATTGTAGCTTAGGCTTCAATTTCTGTTAGATCCAGAGTCCCAGATTTGGGCTTCTATAGAGCCCTTTGAGTTTGACCACAACCCACAATAGGTCGGGTAGCTTGGCTCATGCTGCAATGACTCTTGCTTCAATCTAAAGCAATCCACACCTAAGTGTTTTGCTCTTCATGACCTTTAGCACTTAAGCAAGATATAACTTCATGCCTTCAACCCATTCTTGGAACATTACCTCCTTAATTGTCAAGAACACAAAGAAAAGTAATGGGGTTCTTGCCCAAACTGGCATCAATGAATAAAGAGCAGAAGCCCAGCAATGTTTCAGGCAGGAGCATGAACTGATCCAGGAGACTTTGCACACAGTCATGTATTCGTCCTCCTTGGGTAGCACAATTCCAAGTAACGGCAAAGCAAGTCTGTGAGTTAAGTTTAGTGCCAGTTCCAAACATTCCCCCAAACAATGCTAACGTTAGGAAATGAGAAAATGGAGTTTGTTTCATTTTACCTTCCCTCTGAGGAGCTGCAAAGGTCATTTTTTACAAGCCTGGGGCCAAGCTGCATTCATGAAGATTACAACTGGAATTAGCAATCATACAGGTATTCTCCACTATTCCCATGACCTCAGCAGCGGGGGGCTTAAGGAAAATACATATTAAAAGACAACAAATATTCCTGCTTGCAATTCCTTCTCTGATCTTACTAGCATCAGGTTGGCAGGTACATAACTGCCCTCGTAAAACCAGGATTAGACAACTGTCTTTAATGACCCTTGTAATAAAAACACCACCATCCACATCTTTCAGGAGCATGAGAATGCCATTACACTTGTGATGCTCATGGAAATGTGGCTTGCTGCTGATATGGAGCTAACAGGAATCGATGGGAGTTCTTCCAGTTTCAGCTCAATAGGCTGCGGGTCAATGTTTTCAACTCAATTTGAAGGAAACCAGTGCTTCAAGCAGCTTTCTCCCTCCATCTGTAGCACAGCTAAAGCTGACAGATATCCCCATGTCTAACAGAGCTGGCTGTAAACTCATCACCGAGCCCTTCATTCCATTTTCTTTTCATTTCCTGTCTAACACTGAGCTCTAAATATGTTACCTTTGATGCATCAAGTTGACTTTGCACGTCCCGGTTTCCCTGCAAGCTGCCTAGCACACAGAATGGGTACATCCAGACATATCCTTCCTTTCAGAGAAAAAGAGGCAAGTTTTTTCAGGCAAGGAAACATGGAAAACAATATAATAATATCATTTCACATATGTGAAACAAGACTCAGCACTTCCCGAAATTCATCAAGCCCTTACCTTGTGGCCAAGTGTATTTCTCATAAAAACACCCAATAGAAATACCTGAAACTATCACAAAATTCATTCTAGCCTAAACCCTGCAGTTGCATTACTCAGCCTCCAGTTAAAAGCTTACAGCTTATGTTGTAATCTGAACTGCTTTAGTTTCAGCATGGGGTTTGCATCTGAAAAGCCTGACTCCTGAGGGAAGAAACAACAAACTCCAATAGTAAAGAAGGTTTCTGTTCTCTCTTCCCCCTCGACAGGCCTGTACCATCCAATCAGAGTGGTTTATGTTGGAAGGGAGCTTAAGGCTCATCCAGCTCCAACCCCTGCCACGGGCAGGGACCCCTTCCACTGGAGCAGCTTGCTCCAAGCCCCTGTGTCCAACCTGGCCTTGAGCACTGCCAGGGATGGGGCAGCCACAGCTTCTCTGGGCCATCACCCTGGGCCAGCGCCTCAGCACCCTCACAGGGAACAGCTTCTGCCTCAGAGCTTAGCTCAGTCTCCCCTGTTTGGGCAGGTTCAAGCCATTGCCCTTGGCCTGGCCCTACAGGCCCTTGTCCCAAGCCCCTCTCCAGGTTCCCTGCAGCCCCTTTAGGCCCTGGAGCTGCTCTCAGGTCTCCCCTTCAGGAGCCTTCTCTTGTCCAGGCTCTCTCAGCCTGGCTCCAGAGCAGAGCTGCTCCAGCCCTCTGTTGTGATGAAATCACCTTATACTTCCTAAGTAAACCAAATAAATTGAGCTTCTTAAGCCTCAAAACAATTCTTGAGCTCCTCCTAAGAGCCAGGCTGGAGATGAAGCAGAACAAAGCATTGCTCCCCTTGGCCACGGAGCCACCGGGTCACACAAGCAGAGAAACCATTCAAACAGTAGCTTGGCTGTGGTGTCCCAACCACAAAATCATATGTTTATTTCTTTGTTTCCACCACTTTTGTTGTTGTTGCTGTCATTTTATTGATAAAAACTACACAAAAACTAACTGATCATAATAATTACTTAAAAAAACCAAACCCCAATGTTACACATTCTCCTGTGGTTTAGAAATGGTGTCAGCCAGTGAGTTGCACCAAATACTCTTTTTGCTTTAAAAGGTTTTTCCTTCTGATCCATTCCAAGCATAGCACTTCCCTTTTGGTTCCCAAATGTCCATTAATTTTGCTCAACAAGCACCGCTGGACTGGAAATTGGAGTCGTTATTCCGTTCCATGTTTTCCCCTTTTGTTTTAGAGCCCGAAAAGGAATAATAGTGTCAACAATGAAGCACAATGAAGATAGGCAAAATCAAAAGCACCCTCCATAGTGTACAGCCTGTGTCTTAAATGTACATGCACCCAAGTTTCTTTGTTTCTGCTGCATCAATTGCCAATGTCCTTTTGGTTCAACATAAGCTTTAATGCCCATGTCTGAAGGTTGAAATATCAGTGCTTGACCACTTAAAAAAAAACACCCCAAAACCAACCAAAAAAGAAACCAAAGCCCCCAAAGAAGACCCAGAAAATAGAGATTTATCTGCTGCTGCTTTAAAAAGAACAAAAACTATGAGACAGATCTTGGTTGAGTAATAACCACTGAAGAAGGGACCGTGGTTGACCCACCCTCCCCAAGCCCTCGCCCTCGCCTTCCCCTTTTGTTTTTACCTGTGATTCTCCTTCCCTGGAACCGTGCAATGTAGAAAAATCAAATATACAAACAAAACTCTTAAATCCATCCCTTTATGTAGCTAGAGTGAAATCTATTTTTTTTCTCTGTTTTAATAAGAACTCGACAATCTCTCTTTAATATTTACATTGAGGAATCTGTTTGAAAGTTTAAAGCAAAGAAAATCCTGAAGTTCCCAGTGGGTCCTGCAAGGTCGCACTTGCACAGTCTGCGGAGGTTGCTTTAGCCCCTTCCCTTTGTCTCTGTTGGAACATTTGTAACTGGAATGGTAGATTTGAGTGTCTTGCCCTGGTCTCTTCTGAGATGAAAAGTCCCCTCAAAAGAACTCCCACTGTGCCCCTGAAGAGGTTGTCTCCACTGTTAGTTTGGTATTCTCTCAATGTAAATGGCTGGAGCAGCCGAACGTGCGATTGTAGCTATGAAGCTGTGGTCTCGACTGAGTTCCAGGTTGGTTGTCTCAGCCTGCTCCCGGGACATGGCATCGTATCCCTTATTTACATGGAGAGGCTTATGAGCTTGGCAGTATCCGATCACTGGCTGGTCGTAACTGTAGTAGGGTAAAGTCTTCATGTGGTGAGGAACCTGCACCAGACAAACAAGAGATCAAGAAAGAGAAACCCATAAATAAGGAGCTCAGGCATGCATTTGCACAGCATCTATCACAGCATGGCCTCAAACCAATTGGGTGCTCAGCACATCCACACTCACCACACCAAGATAAACCTTTGAGGCTTCTAGGTTGCCTGAGGCACACGCGCATCCCTCTTGAACAGGACTGCCTACATCTGTGTTAGCCAGTGGATCCCCACTTGAGGATGGACCTTGTATCTGCTGCAAGCCTGCAGTGACCACAGCCTCTGTCTGTCCCTTTTGCCCAGAGAAGCTGTGGCTGCCCCATCCCTGGCAGTGCTCAAGGCCAGGTTGGACACAGGGGCTTGGAGCAAGCTGCTCCAGTGGAAGGGGTCCCTGCTCATTGCAGGGGGTTGGAATTGGATGAGCTTTAAGGCCCTTTACAACACAAACCAGTCTGTGGTTTGCTGTATGAAGCCAGGTTAGAGGGGACTGCTCTCTCCATTTCAGCAACTGTGTTTGTGGACAGACTCTCAAAGCAGTCCTGAGTGCTGAATTCTGGCCTGTTCTGGACAATCCAGCTATGAAAGGTGAACTGGAAGCTGCTGGTAGAGTCTTGGAATGGTTTAGGTTGAAAGGACCTTAAGATGATCCAGTTCCAGTTCCTTGCCATGGGCAGGGGCACCTCACCATAGACCATGCTTCATAGATCATGCAGACCATAGACTTAAGGCCGCATCCAACCTGGCCTTGAGCACTGCCAGGGATGGGGCAGCCACAGCTTCTCTGGGCCATCACCCTGTGCCAGTGCCTCAGCACCCTCACAGGGAACAGCTTCTGCCTTATCTCCAACCTGAACTCCCCTGTTCAGGTTTAACCCCATTCCCCCCTTGTCCTTGCAATACAAACCTGTGAAAAACTGGCCCTGCCTCCAGTGCCTTGAAAGGGGCTGAGCATTCCCACAGATCTGAGCCTGTCACAGCACTGGGGAGCCCAGCTGCCAGCACCCGGCGCTTCCAGCGCAGCTGAGCACGGGTTTGTCTCTCTATGACAACGCTGCCTGCCCCAGGTCACCATTTCCTCAGTTCTTTATCTACCACGGCCCCCAGATAAACACTATCACAGCAGCTCAACAGCGCTGAGCAGATGCACACCTTGTGAAATGGCCACATAGCTCAGCCCTATCCTGAATATCCCATCTCTCTGCTTCATGTAAATACTCAGAAACTGCCAGCCTCCTCCCCTACCCTTCTTTTCCCATAAATGATCTATGCCTGCAAATGTTAATCCTGCAGCTAAATATTATTTATGGCCCAGCATCAGCTACAAATCTTTGCAGATAATTTTATCATCTGCAAGAGAGGAGCTGATCAAATAGCAAGAAATATGCTCTCAGGGAAAAAAACACACACTGCAGGAGATACAGGCAAGAGTTTATTGTAACACAGAAAGCCTAAGCTCATTAGAGCTGCAGATATCCTACACATAATTCAATCGTCTAACAAATGCCTTTTTATTTTCCAAGCCCAACTTTAAGAGAAGACTACAGAGCTAATTTATCACAAGTTTCCACTGCAGGGCATGGAATCCCAGACTGCTTTGGGTTGAAAAGGACCTTAAGATTATCCAGTTCCAATCCCCTGCCATGGGAGGGCGGCCTCACATCAGACCACATCCAACCTGGCCTTGAGCACTGCCAGGGATGGGGCAGCCACAGCTTCTCTGGGCCATCACCCTGGGCCAGCGCCTCAGCACCCTCCCAGGGAACAGCTTCTGCCTTATCTCCAACCTGAACCTCCCCTGTTTCAGTCTGAACCCATCACCCCTTGTCCTGTCCCTACAGCCCCTGATGAAGAGCCCCTCTCCAGCATCCTTGTAGCCCCCTTCAGACACTGGAACCTGCTCTGAGGTCTCCACGCAGCTTCTCTGCTCCAGGCTCAACAGCCCCAATGTTCTCAGCCTGGCTCCATACAGGAGCTGCTCCAGTCCCTGAGCATCCTCGTGGCCTCCTCTGGACTAGCTCCAACAGCTCCATGTCCTTATGATGTTGAGGACACCAGAACTGCACACAGTGCTGCAGGGGGGTCTCACAAGAGCAGGACAGAGAGCAGGCACACTTGGCTCAAACAGGTATGAAAAAGCAAGGGCATTAAGGCTAATGGTAAGTTTTGCAGGGTTAGAGTTCCTCCTGCTTTTGGATCCCCTCAGCAGCTCAATTCCTCCCTCTGCTTCTCTGCAGAACACTGGAGAGACTCCAAAACTGTTCCACTGGATGGAATTCAGCTGCAAATGTTGTTTTAGGTGACAGCTGAAAGACAAGGATGCAGAAGACAGGCTGCTGGGCAGGCAGAATTGGATGGACAACTGCGTTCACTTGTGGATCAAATTCAGCCACAGTAAGAAACTGTGACTCCCTCTGGATGCAGTGACATCTACACCAATGCCTATCAGGGCCTGGATTTGTCCTAAGCCTTTAACGCAGCTCTTCAGGCTTCTATAAAAGCCAAGGACCATTTGTGTTCTGGAGAGCTGAGAGATTGAGGTCCCAGCTTTACAGCAATAAGCCACAGGGCATTAACCTGGGTGCAGCACTGTTTGCTTGTTTCCTCCCTTTCTCCACACAGGAGTCTGAAGGATCAGGATCTCAACAGCATCCCTGTAACAGGGGATTGAACATGCTTCCTTTCCAGCTGTTTCTCTGTAGTTTTATAGAATCTCTCACTCGTTTTCACTTGTGTATGCTTGAAATCATACTAGGGAGAGGCCCTGTGGGTGGAGGGAAGGTGTAAAACGTAACATAAGTGTATTGGGCAACAAGGGAATTAAGCTGCAGGTTACTGCGTAGGAAGCATTTCCAGGATAATGAAGGCCAGCAATGCATTTGCTGCTCCCCATTTTCAGGCCTGGCCTTTGTACAACTCTTCCTCTTCTCAGTGCTAGATCCCACCCAGGGAAGTAAACCAACAATCACAGAATGGTTTGGGCTGGAAAGGACCTGAGGAGCATCCAGTTCCAACCCCCTGCCATGGGCAGGGATACCTCACACTAGAGCATGGCACCCGAATCATGCCAAATGACTCTAAGACCCATCATCCTTAAGGCACCTCCAGTAAAACCGGGTTAAGAAATGCCACCAGCACCCCCCACGTTAGCTCTTGCATTGGCTCCAGTGTCCAGGTAACCACCACAGAAAACATACAACAAAACAGACCGTTCCTGATGGCAGAGAAAGGCTCCCAGAGGACTGTCCCACAGAATGGAGTGTCCTTTCCTTCCCTGGAATGCTTCCTCTGAAGCAAGACTGGAACTGGATGAGCTTTAAGGTCCCTTCCAACCCAAACCAGTCTGGGATTCTATGGGTTTCAGAAAGACACTGGGGATCATTTTCATGTCCAGTGAAGGGACCCTACCTCAAACCTGAGCCCACAGGAGCTCTTTCAGGACACAGCTTTGACTGCAGATGCAGACTGTTGCAGGTGTGGGCACATCTGTGCCACCACTCTGACTGGTGCAAGCCAGAAGGATGGCAAGGACTGATGCCACTGCTCATTAAACAAAGCTGCTACTAATCAGATTTCCTCTGATTCAGAGATCAACAAAACATATTTAAGAATCCCCAAGATGCTGAAAGTTGATTTTATACGTGTTTTTACTCCAGGATCTGAAGCAACTTCTTGTTTCATTACAGCTATGGAACTAATACCTAAGATACTGAGATGTGACCTTGGAGAAGCCATTTTATGAGCTGGAAAATGAGAAGATTAAGTCCTGTCCCTGCTTGCCCTTGGAGACCAGAACTGTTTGAGGCAAGGGCTGTTTGTGCAGGGACTAAACCAACACAACCGTAACCTAAGCCTGGATCTTTCAGCTCCTATGGTCTCCAAGAGACGACAAAGCAGAGGAGTGAAAAAAGTCCAGGCAGGTCACTAAATACCTCAGCAAATAAACAGAGCCTCTGGGATTGTGTCCTCTCTATCTCAAGGCCTTTGCCTCACAGACACGTTCTTCACTAGCTGCAAAATGGAAGTAAGGCTGAAAATTACCTGCCAGGAGATGAAAGGCAGAGCCAGGAGCACAACAGGGATCCTCCAGCCTCCTCCATGCTGCCATTCACCACAGCCACTTGCACTACAACTCTCTTTGAGTTTAGTTTTGGGCTAAGTTCAATTGCAATGAAGATAAAGAGTTGCTTACATGGAAACAGAACAGATATAAACCTCTTTCTTTCATATCCCAGGCTGGCTTGGGTTGGAAGGGACCGTGAAGCTCACCCAGTTCCAAGCCCCTGAGCAGGTTGTTCCAAGCCCTGCCTTGGCAGGTGAATTTACTCACTTATTCTATCAATTTGTGATAGAACACGAAGTCCTCCAGAAGATATCAGTGCTCAGGAGTCATCCCGCACTCCTGCTGCAGCACTAAAACCTGGGGGTTTATCAGAACAGCTATAGAAGTCCTCACTCTTGGAATACACATCAGTAAAGATGCAACCTCACCACATAGCCACTGAATGCAGCGAGCTCTTAAAGACTATTGGACGGGGGCCTAAGTGAGCTTCAGGTGACCTTATTTACAAATCCATTCTCTACCACCTCTCATAGGATGTTAAACACCCCCATACACTCATAATTCCTTCCCTGATTCCTAACACGATGCTTCAGATGACCTGAAATTCAGCCCTGATATGAACTCTAAGGTAAGACACTTCCCTATCAAGTAATGCCAACAGGCTTTACCAGAATGCCAAACTCTTCCCACTGCAACTCCTGCTTCAGTACTTTTTCCTGTGCTCACAACAGACTCAGCGTAGTGAAGACCAGGTGAGGATCAGAGAGAGAGGAACTTTCTGCCTCACTCAATCTGTTGCAAGATCTGATCCCCAGCAGTCCCAGTTGGAATAATTTCCTGGTAAACTGCTAAATCACCTTTTGGAAACACAGGTTTTCCAAACAGATCTGTTTCATGTTGGATATATTACTGCTGTTTTCTTCACGCTCATTCTGAAGGAGGATCTCTCACCGTTCATCACCCTGCAGAGAAGGAAGGTCTGCCTTGAGAAACACAAATGGTCTCAGTGACTCACTACCAGAACCATCAACAAGGGGACAGGAATATAACATGAGGCAGGACTGACAATCCCGGCACGGTTGCTGGGGGTATGGATGTGGTGGGATGGAGTGTGCTTTATTTTCTTCCCTGAAAGGAGAACGGGCTTAGGGCATAAACTGTCACAGGATCCTCAAACAAGTAACTGCTTTGGCAAGACCCTAAAGCCTAGAGCCTGGCAATAGAAGTGATGGATGTTCCCAGAACCAGACTTTTTCTGTTCTCTCAGTCTGGGCGCTTTGGCTTCATCCAGTCACTGTTTAAACACTGCACTTCATAGGTCTTCCATTCTGTCGCTTCTGTTTTCAAAGGGAAGAAGCACTCTGTTTTTAAACCTGAAGCCATGCTCCATTCATCCTGGTGGAAAATGCAATCTGACAACCACCCCTGTCCTGCAGGAGACACCTCTTCCTTCTGAAAACCAAACCCAAAGCCTGAATAAACTCGGGCAGTTGAACACGATCTGCTGCCACATTTGCTGGTACTTTAGAATCCAGGCAAAGTGATTTGTGTGTAAGGTACTTGCCTAGTTAATGACTGAATGATGAAATTACAACTTTAGAAGTTGCCCATACATAGTGGAGTTACAAAACATAGATGCTATCTTTTCTCATTAGTGCTAATATTTAGTCTCAGAACACCAAGGCCTCATTGCTGATTTAGCATCGTAACTGTTGATAAATCAAATTCAGAGTTCATTTTAAAGCCTATCATAATTTACAGTAAAAATAAGCAAGATAAACTATCCCAGCTTTACAATTAGCGAAGCACAGCTTTGCGTTCGAGGTGGATGGATCAAGCACATTAGCTGATAGAGTTGGCTTAAACTATGCCTAGTGGATTCCACACTGCTGAAAAATCACAGCTCACAACCCTGGAACATTCCTTTGGAGTCAGCTCAGGAAAACACTCCTATTCGGGAAAAGGCCCAACCATACACTTCCTATTAGACCCACTAGAAAGGACACTGAAGGTAGGTCTAGAATACAAACGGGTACCTGTTTGCCTCGGTTTCCAATCGGAGCAAACACAAAAGGGGATGGCTAGTGCTTTAAAACAAGCCTTTTGTTCCTAAGCTCACTTCCTAAGGTAATTCTCACACTGACAAAAGAATCCAAACCTCATTTATTGTAGTTCAGACCTCGGCTGTCTGAGGGCTCAGTCCTGAGGTGGTGTGAGGTGGTTTGGTACTGCTCTTCCTTCCACTACAAATGACTGACAGATGGGTCACTAACCTTCCTCAATTCTTATACTTCCAACTGGAGAACTGGGATCCCAAACTTGGCACGGACTGGCAGAGCAGAGGTGCTAGCCTGACAGATGAGGAGAAGCAGCAGAGAGGAGACAGAGGGCAGACAGCAGCGCAGCCTTCAGCTCCTCCTGCACGTCCTATTAGAGGTCTATTTATAGGTCATAAAAAGTTAACTGATAATTAATAACTAGAGAAATTAAACAAACATCATCGTGTTAGATATGATTATAAGCATATTAACCCAATAAATTATGTCATGTTAATAGGCAGCTTATGGATAGATGGAGCTACGTAATACTCTGCAAAATTGATTGATTTCATATAAAACAAAGTTAATGAGAGTATATTTATTAATTCCTGATGTGGCAGTAAAATATTCCCCAACTTTTTCAACCATCCATAAGCTATACCGGCTACCCTACAAAGACAGAATTGATGATTTATTCATCCTTGCAGAGAGTATATCACCGTTTAAACCCTGATACAACATCGCCCTGTCACTTCCACTGACACTATGAAGTGGATTTTAAGCTTTCCTGTCCATCCCTCCAGATAACTTCCTAATCCTTCCACCCCATCACACAACCACCTTTCCCTTTAAAGAGGAACCGCTCCATGGGCTGTTTAACCAGGAGTGTTTTTCCAGAGATCAGGAGAAGACTCACGCACACTCCTCTGCTCCCTCTATGGGCCGATTTGATCTTTCAATCAGGAAATGAAAAGGTTTCCCTAAAGGAAACCCTGAGAAAGAAGAAAAGCCTTGTAAGCCTTGTTATTGTTCCTTGGGCAAAATATTTCCTCTAAACTGCTTTATGTGGTTGTTATGGAGTATCTGCTCCTGACAGAAAGGCCCCACCGATGGAAAACTTCAAGTGAGATCCACGGTAACCTTCGATTTTCTGCCTTGGAAGGCCGATAAAATAAACAAACTATCCAGATATCTAATTGGAAAGCCATTAATATTGCTTCCAGTGCTATTAGGAGCATTTCCTATAGAATTCAATAGGGAGAGAAGCTTGGTGGTTCAAAAACATTTTTACATCGCAAAGAGACAGGTTAGTTCTTCAAAAGTGATGCAGTACGCTGTAGTAGCTCCCTACCTAGATGCAAAAGAATCCTTTTTGGGTGCCTGAAGAGATGTTCCTTCAAAACATACAGTCTATTCTAAGGCAACTCGACTTGCATTTAGCCACGTTAAAAAGCTCGATTCTCCCCAGGAATTTCTGCCCCCTGAGAACTGCATTAAGAGCTGCACAGGGTGGATCAGTTGTATTTAACCTCTCAGGACAAGGCAAAGGTCCACCACCTAGCCAACTCTCCAAGGGATCAGGAAGAAAGAGTTGAGCATAGCTCCGCAATCCAGTAATGACTCCCACCGGGCATTCTCCTGACCTCCAACACTCCCAGTTTCAGTTAGCTTTCTGAATTGCTGGCATTTCAGGCTCCAAGTGCTACAGAGCTGGACCTGTGATGTATTTAACAGTCTGAAGCATCCTCCCTGCCCCCAGGTCCAGTGCAGTGCTTGGGAAAAGGAAGGATGACAATAAGGGAAAAGGCAGAGCTGTAAATATGAAGATGACAACCTGCTCCAGCCATTACAATAAGTCCATATTTAATGTGAACATCTGATACCATTGCTGCCACAGTGACAAATGAAGGCAATGGAGAATGAGTGAAATAAGTCTTTGTCTCATATTGAAACAGTGCCTTTTCATCAGATCTGCCTAAAGTTTGTAGTGTGCAAAAGAACGAGAGGGCTTCTTTACAGGTTTTTAAATACTATTTAAAGTTGTGCATGGATTCTGTACATCAGGAGTCCAAAAATGTACTGCCTAAAGCTGGAGAAATGTGACTCAAGTTGCACAATACACTGTCCTTAAGACATGAGTAGGGATAAACAAGGCAACGTGATGGCTTATGTTTAAAACCCACATCAGTGCTAGCAGAAAGGGATCTGGACTGTTCTATCAGGCTGATAAAAGAAATGGAAGCTTTTTCTCCTCTGTTATCCAGTTAAACTACACCCAGAAGGTTCTGGCTGGAGTCAGAGGCCAGTCTCAACACACTACCTGAGTATCAACATGCTTAGAGCCACATTTATAATTGGCACTAATTCCCTTTAACATGACACTACTAAGTATGCAGGTAGTATCCAGCTCCTGCATCCCCAACAAGCTGTAACATGACAGAGTCCTCCTCCTCTGTCATCATTAAAAATTCAATGCTCAACATTATGGCATTGGCTTCAGAGAGCAGATAATTTGATTTATTTTCAGTCAGCTCAAGGCAATTTGAAGGGGTCCTTCTTAACAGAAACTGCGTGCCAAAGAGAAGAAAACGTGAAGAAATAAGATGCTCACGCGATTGTTTCACCTGATCTGGGGATCAGATGGTTCCATCAGGCCATCAACACCCAGAGCTGTTGATCTGGTACAACATGAACTAAAAGAAGAGGAGCCAGCAAAGCATCACTGCTGTAAACTGAGCACAAGTTCTGGGAATTACTCATTTCTCCTGAGAAAACAGTGAGATAAATTCACTCACAGGGGAGAGATGCAAGAAACTGCTGGCACCAGAGACCTTCCTGGACACGGGAGGGAGCTCCCATTGTACTCAGTGTCTCAGCAGGGTTCTGTTCATGAGAAATCACAAGATTTTAATTGCCTCCCGTCTCCTAGCAGAGGAACCTGTGCACTGCCATACAGGTGGCACAAACATAGTGGTGAGAGCATTAATCCCAGAGCAGAAGGGACAGCTCCTGATGTGCAGATGTCACTTCCATTAATGCTGATGGGAGCCATGCGCCTACACCAAGAGGAAGCTGCAACCCCTCCGTTTCCAAAAGGTGCTGCGAGATGACTCATGTTGGGGTGAGGATTTACATAACCACCATCTTCTCTGCAAGGGGGAGCATCAGTCTCTGCCTCTTGCAGCACCATCAGTTAAGGTACAAGAGGGCTGAGCTTGAGGGAAATGACTATTTTAGGCTGTGGGAGAGAAAACAACCTAGGGATGAGGATGACGAATAAGCAGGAGCGTGCCCAGTTGTGCGTGACACGTTGCCGGGTACCAACGCTGGTGTCAGGGCTCCTTGAAGGCAGCAGCTTTAAGTCAGAAGACGGGGTGGAGTGGCTGGAATGGGACACTGCGTGGCTTAGGCATGGTGGGGAACAACCACTCAGCTCTTTTCCCAGCTCCTCTGTCACTGAACACACAGACTGTGATGGGAGAGCACGTTCAGCCCATCAGCTCCGAGGGAAATCTCTCTACCTGAACCTCAGAGGCTCCCAGCCTGCCTAGCTATAAATATATTACTAGTAGGTATGGCTACAGAGCTCCCTCCCACCTACCTGTGTCAAAACAAGATGCTGCAGAGCAATAATAGCACTTTAAACTCAGAGAAAGCCTCAAGACCTTTGGCTGTGAATTACAACAACTCACCGCATTCCTAAAGCCTCTCCTTGCTGTGACAGGGCAAGCACACGCTGCCACTGCTCATCTATGGCATGCAAAGGAAGGGTGCAACAGCAGCATCGTCTGAATGGGCTCCTGGGATGGGAAAGGGGAGAGAGCAGGGCAGGGACTCACAGAGAACAGTGTTAAGAGAATGAATACCAAACGGGGGGTCATGCTTCAGTCACCTACAGAATCACTGTATAGCAGAGGGAAGCAAGCAGAGAATTAATGCACGACTGTCCAGCACTGCAGGCAAGGGCGCTGCACAATGATGACATGATTTTTTAATGCTATATAGAAAACAAATGGCTTTCTCATTCCTCTGGGCAACTTTTATAATATGCAGGGAAATAATCAGCAAAGACATACTTAAAATCCCCGAGAACACTGGAAGAAAGATGGGTTCGAAAACCTTCTTGGCTTAGCAATCTCTGCTGCCACAAAGCCCAGCAGATCAATTCAATTACTTCATGAAAGCAAAAACAATGGGAATCCTTATTGTGCAAAAGTTGTTGCTTTTAAAGCAGAAAGGAATGTCTGCATGACAGCAGAAAAGCAGCCAAAACCCCTCAAACCACACGCTGAATCCTCAAAGCAGCCACTGTCAAACATGCAAGGAGAATGCAGCAACTACCCAGGAAAAACACTGAAATACCAGAAAATAAGGTTTAGTGATCAACCTGCTGAGAACTGGCTCAGAAACTACATGGTCAAATGGCTCAGAAGGAGAAAGGCCAGATGCTCCAAGCTGCGTCTGCTCCGCAGAGATGGGCATCAGCACGTCTTTCTCATCCCATCCCATTTCTAAGCACCAACGGAGCTGCTCCAGCCCCGGGTCCAGGATGGAAGAGCTCTGGGCCTGCTCTGTGTCAAGATCACCCCTGTCCCCTTGGAAACAGCTGTCAGCTGGAAGCGCCAGAGCTGCAATTACCGGCAAACAGATTGGGAGGTGTAAACGGGAGCGGCAGCCTGAGACCGGCTCTGGAAAACAAGAAGCAAAGAGAAATCAAGCTCCTTCCCTGTGCAGCCAAGCACTATTGAATGTGGCCAGGAGAGGGCTGCAGAGGACACGGCCTTCGGAGCCTGCTCCCTAGTACAGAGCGGCGGTTCAGACAAGCCACAGCAGTCTCGTCCCTATTCTGATGCAAGGAACATCAATAAGAAGTAGCCGCTGCCCACTCGGCCCGTTTCTGTGCACGGCAGTCGCGATGGAGTGTACATGAAAAGAACCAGGTTCAAAGAATCCTGCTGCAAAATAAGCCCTGCCCTGCGCCCTGGATTCTGGAAGCAAAGGAGCGGCTGCCAGAAATACCTGCAGCTCACATCAAGGGCGCGTGCTTCAGCACTCGACCAGCTAAGCGTAAGCCAAATGCTTTCCAGCTGCTTGGATATTTGAACTTGTTCCGTTGGGAAAGGTAATGCCAATGGGTCCAAAGGGACAAAGAGACAAAGAATTCAACTTTCTCGGAGTGTAGTACCCCTTCAGTGCATTACTGGTGTGGTGGAACATGGGGCTGCAACCATTAACAACCTTCAGCACGGGGTCTTCCCCTTTGATGTGTTTATACCAGTTGCAAACACTCAGAACAAGTACCCAAGGCAAGATGTAGGTGGTGTCATGACCCGATCCCTGACTATACAATAGTGAAACAGTCCACAAGAAATACAAAGAGATAACCAGGCCTCTCATCATCCTAAATCTGCTCCTATTTGCAGTGCCTGGAGGCCTCAACAAGACTGGCAACCACGGTGTGGCAACCAATGCTCATGCACTGGATAAGAGCCCTGGCCCTCAAGAGCTCGTACTCCAGACAGGCGTGACAGATGAAGGGTGGGAGAAAAGCAAACAGCAAACAAGAAAGAGATCTTGAAAGTGATGCACAGATTGAGGGACAGATTTTTCCACAAGCTAAATACATGAATACAGATCTTTTATCCCTAAATGACTTCCCTCATCATGTGGTCACTGTGACTGTGTATGTATCTGTAAGCTATGCAGCCCAGTATGAGCAAACCTGCTGAGAGCAAGAGTTGGTGTTGAGTACACAGTATTCACAACAAACACATTTGAGAGGATTTAGAGGATTTAAGGTCCTCTCCAGCTCAAACCGTTCTGATTTACATCAAACCAGCTCCAGTGTGATCCTATAAACTCTCAGAGCAGATGCAGTTTAGCTTCGTCTCTAAAGGAGTCAGTCTCTGATCTCTAAGACCGCTCTCAGATGTTAACCGAAGCGCGTTAAGGTCCCTTAAAATCCAAACCACTCAATGATTCTATGATTCTATGAATCAGACATGACCTTCCGATGCAGAAAAGGAAACTGATACT
Source organism: Agapornis roseicollis (assembly GCA_002631895.1). Taxonomy (NCBI): domain Eukaryota; kingdom Metazoa; phylum Chordata; class Aves; order Psittaciformes; family Psittacidae; genus Agapornis; species Agapornis roseicollis. The sequence continues at coordinate 32,898 of NDXB01009122.1, forward strand.
GTGTCTATAGCCCCTTTTATTTCACCTCCACCAAATTCGACTGGTTTCTCCTTTACCAAGCCAAAACAACTTCCCTGTGAGGTGCTCCAAGTGTTCTGGTGATCAGCTCTTCCGCAAGTACAACCACACACAGTGCCCAGCAGAGCAGGGCCATGATCGCAGCAACACTTACAGCATCTGCTGTAATCCACTAATAATCCCAACACTGAACAGAAGGGACTCAAACAATGGAGGCCTTGGGAAAAAGAGCCCTCTGCGTGCCACCTCACTTTAAATACTGAATACAGCCTTTTTCTTTGCCCTGTGTGTTTTCCCACTCACATAAACAAACCCAGGGGAAGGTTATTTAAGGATCCCTTCGTTTCCCAGTAACTGTTCCCTTCCTTATTCTTTACCCTGGAATAAAGTACATGGGCTTGCATCAAAACACAGAAGCAGAAAGACCAGTAGATACAGTGATTATAACCAGCTATTCACTGCCTTGACACAGTCCTCACTGCTCTGAGCAAGAGCCTCAGAGCCTTCATCTCTGTGATATAAACAAGCTACATAGAAAGATGAGGTATGGTGAATGATAGTAATGCAAAGTATTGATTCCCAGCTGGACAATGGTTGACATGGTTACCCTTTTCCTTTTTGTGCTCCAGGTATGTAGTAAGTTCAGCTTCAAAACCTTCCTACAATAGAACACAATGCCACGCAGTCTCTTCCTATTACCATGGAGGAGAAGAATGTGCCATTGACAGACATGCGTGCCCTTATGAAGCAGAACTGCTCTGACATGGAAGCGCACAGCACTCCGCTGCAATGGTTATTCACTGCACCTTTGTGCTCAGGAACTAAAACATTTTCATGAAGTTCTAAGGGGAAAAAAAATTATCTCCTCAAAATGAGTCTCTTGTAGTAAGTGCTGCAAATAATGAACAGCGGCACCGTTTCCTTTGGAAGGTGAACTGAAGGAAATGCACCTTAATGTGCAGTTAAAGCCGGACCGGGTCACTCTCCGAGATGTTTATTGGGCATAATGGAAACATTCAGTTGTCAAAGGAAACATTAAAAGCAAATTGACAGCGTTAGGTAGGATGCATTATTTAAACACATTTATCTAGCCAAAAGCAAGCAGCTGCACATTAGAGGGGAGTGTGATCAACCATGGCTCAATTGGAGCCTCAACCATATGGGTTTTGGCTGACAGATCAGGGACTAACTGATTTGGTGGGGAATTTTCCCCTCTTTTGCAAGTGGGGCCTGGGCAGCATAATAATGAAGTAAATACAGCCTCGTCCAATGTCCTTTCATGGCAGGCTCTGCTGCCACTTGTTGGTATTAGTGACAGCTCTCACCACCTGATGCACTGTGGATTTTACATTAACGGCACAGGGGCAATGCCTGTGTTCAGCCTGGCCTGAAGGAACTAGAATTGTTCAATGAAGAACATCCACAGAATCCCAGCCTGGGTTGGGTTGAAGGGACCTTAAAGCTCATTCAGCTCCAACCCCTGCCACTGCAGGGACCCCTTCCACTGGAGCAGCTTGCTCCAAGCCCCTGGGTCCAACCTGGCTTTGAGCACTGCCAGGGATGGGGCAGCCACAGCTTCTCTGGGCCATCACCCTGTGCCAGCGCCTCAGCACCCTCCCAGGGAACAGCTTCTGCCTCAGAGCTCAGCTCAGTCTCCCCTCGGGCAGGTTCAAGCCATTCCCCTTGGCCTGGCCCTACAGGCCCTTATCTGAAGCTTCTCTATAGGTTTCTTTTAGCCCCTTTAGGCAGTGAATTCCCACTTGAAACATAATGCAACCTAAACCTACTTTTTAAATGCAGCATAAAATACAAGTACTTCATGTTCCCTTTGTGATACATGCTGCTGCTGTAACTCTCTGAATTTTGGGGAGAAAAGGTCTTTGACAAAATCCTACACATTAGAAGTTGACACAAATATAGGACAGAAGAGAATCAAAGGACCTGCATATACAGAACACTTACATGGTCTTCCAGGCATTCCCAGCATTCAATCCCAAGCATTCTATTACCAAAAGCTTCTAATATACAAGTACATTAGGTAGAAACTACATGAAGACAATATATGGCAAAGCATGTCTGCTTCTGGTTTTGGCATGGGAGGGAAGGGACAGTTATCCACTAACCACTGCTGACTCATGGATAGCTGTGGAATTCCTTAGGCTTGTTGGAGTTGCTTTGGCATGAAAAACTGTTTGACCAAGCTCAGTTGATGAGGCCCTCAATGCCATGGGTTAGTGGTGGCCTTGGCAGTCCTAGGGTAATTGTTGGACTTGATGATCTCAAAGGCCTTTTCCAACCTGGTTGATTCCGTGATTCTATGATGATCTGTGCTCAGAGCACAGAGGCTGCTACATGGGAGCACTGGTCCTAGCGTGAGACCTTGGGTAATACAACACAGTTCATTCTGGTCCTCTGCAAGACTAACAGGAGCTTTGCAATCGATGCTGCTGGCTGCAGGATGCCCTCTGAGGCATAAAAAGGAGAACAAATTACTTTCTCCCTTCCTTTCTATGGAAATCAGACCTTGCAGGTGGTGGCAAACACGATCATTAAGCCACAGCATCTCTTCTGTTCCAACAGTTGTACTTTACCCAGCCCAGATTCAAGGCAAGGTCCTCATTCTGCAACCTTCATGGTTTCCTGAGCATGAATAGTCATTTGATAACCAACCTTAAGGTTGTATTATAAACACATTCTGTATTCAAAACACACAGAGGCCAAACTTCCTTTCAGTCAACATCCACTGTGAAAACAAACTACTGCAACCTCCCTTGTCCCTGCCTTTCCCTGTAGATCTTTGTGTACCCAAGCCTGTGAGCACAGACCTGTTCATACAATTAGTACAGTTCATTCTGTTGATTCTATTTATACAGTTTATTCATTATTCTGTTGTCTGGCAAATGAGCTCCATGGCAATTGGAGCCTCTGCTGGGTTATTCTGACTAAGTAAATCGCTAGCTCAATGTAAGCAGTATGTAGAAGATGATGACTCCATCTTCTCAAACCCTCCAGGAAACACACTTGTGTCCCGGAGGAGCTGATGTGCTGAAGCGGGACAGTAACATTTTGAGGGACCACTGAACAGAGCCATTGTGACAGTGAAAACTTTCTTTTACAGACCTGGAAGCAGCTGAAATTCCTTTAGCAGAGATTTCTGCTCAGCTTGCTTTAGATTTTACAAGCCTTTATAATTGATCTGGTTAAAATGATGCTCCCCCTTCCAGTGAAACTGTGTGATCCTTATACAATGTAATAGCATCTTATAAGGTTGCAGTTTTCCTCTCGTCTCCCCTCGGTCATCTCTCCCCCAAGCTGAGGGATGCTGTTTGTTTACTAGCTCCTTCTATGTAAGCCTGTTCATAACTCTCCTCTTCCTACTGCCTTTCTCTGTTCCCCAGTTCCCCTCCATCTCCTTCAGGGTGGGTGCCCAGGACTTCAGGAAAGCCTCACAATAAGCCAGTAAAAATAACGATGATTTCTGGTTTATTCTCAACTTCTTTTCCAACAATTTCTAGTTTATTCAATCACCACTGAGCTGCTTCCAGAGAACTGGGCACAGGAATCCCAGCACCTCCCTGAGTACCAACTTCCGTGCAGTTTTGAAGAGCCCTACTAAACAAAAAGAAGATCTTATACTTGCTCCTTTTATTATTTCATGACTGATACAAGCAGTAGACACCCCACAGTCGTTAGCTTGGTAATTCCACACTGCAACAGTTCTTAGAAGCCTGGAGTGAATCCATCTAGCCCTAGGATGTTGCTGTGTTGTAAAAACCCTGCTACAACACAAAGGTTTCCAGATGCTCCAGGGAGTTCTGGGTTTTAGCGGCTCATTTCCATCAAGTATCATGCGGCTGCACCTCCCTGGCAGCCTGCAAGGCCACGCTGGAGCACCCTGGTCTAGAGGAAGGTATCCCTGCCTAAGGCAGGGAATTGGAACTGGATGAGCTTTAAAGTCTCTTCCAACACAAACCAGTCTGGGATGCTGTGATTCTATCTTTACTGAATCTGAAACTAGAAACTGAGCCTGTTTCCATATCATTATGTAAAATGTATGCTTATATTCTCTATACACACAAGCAGAAGTAAGGATATGGGGCTTATACTCCTTATGTTAACTGTGTTGATGCTGTAGATTTACTCTTGATTTATACTGGCATAACCACCAAGAGGATCATGATGCATATTTTGATGTGCACAGGGAAAACTGCAAACAGCACTACATTTCCATCATGGAAATCTGATGTCTCTAAACCTCCGGATTGGTAAGATACGGTGTAAGCACTAAAAAGAGGTCCAGCACATCCCCTTCTGCTCTATAACCTCTTTGTACTAATCACAACCAGGCTCATTGCATTCCTTTGTTCTTTGCCATGGTAACGTGGGATTGCTTTTACAGAGCTGGGTTTTAACATTGTTTAATAAATGCAAAAACCTGCTGAAAGGTTGCTCATCCTAAAAAGCAGTCCTTCACGTCAGGACACTCCATGCATTTCCTTATAAATTGTGTGTGAAAACAGTAGGCTGTCTGAGGAATACAGGGACTGGTGTGCAGTACCATTGTTACCACCACAGCCAAGTTTCTGCAACCAGGATCATGCATTGGAGTACAGAACTGGTGATTCTGTACCTTAACCCATTCTGAACTGGGCCGTGCCTCACCGCCTCTAACAGCAAACTCCTGTTTCAAGGAGGATTTGGGGCAGAGTTGCACAGCACTGAGCTATTATCTTCAAAAGCAAGTCTGACCCTCCTGAGTTCACCCTATTTCCATCGACTGTTTGCCTCCTACAAAAAGCTGCTTCCCATTAATTCGTGGTCTTTGATGTTACCAAGTCACATCCTGAACTCATAGTGTTCAGTTGTCCCTAATCATCTTGAACTTCTCTGTCCCCGTGGCCTTCTTGCATCCCCTTCCCACCATTTTATCCCCACATCTGCGCTCTTCCTGGTCCCACAGCTGCCCTTGGGAAAGCCTTGCATCCACAACTTGGGAGCAAGGTTTCTATGTCGAAGCTCCTTGCAGTCCTTAGCCAGGGCTTGATCCAAACTCAAGCACAAAACAAAATGAGCAAAGTTAATTCCAGTCCTGCAAACAACCTTGGAAAGAGCTTTTAGGTTTGAGACACTAACATAGATGGGCAGAATTTAATGCAAGTGGAAGGGAATTAACTTGAAGGCTTTCCAAAGCCTGATATTTATGGATACAGCACTTTTCCACACATCACACAGCGCAATAGCCCCAGCAGAGCACAGGGAAAAGCAAACTGGTTTCTGAGTGACTGGAAGCAAGTAGATGCTTACGCTGCAAAACCCTCCTTGCTGACAGCACTAGAAGATGTGTCTGCAGCTTGGGATGGATGTGTCTCCCAGGGATCCGTTTCAACTCCCCACAACCCCCCATGTACCGTATTTCCTTGTCTTTCTGTCACCGAGGTTTCTGCTGGCTCATCTACATGGCAACACTGGCCCCAGGCTGAACACCACTCAGAGAAAAGGCAGCTCTCTATTTCCTATGAAGCAATGGGAAGGGGGAAAGGAATTCCATAGGCTGTACCTATCTGTCACTCAGTCTGATGGAGGTTTAACCTAGTGCTAGCTTCCTTGGCTAGGCAATGACAACTCTCTCCACAAAAACAACTTTGGCTGGAAAATACACTCCTTAAATGAGGCAAAACATGACCAGTTTAGTACTGCTGGAGTTTTACTGTGCGTTTCCAAGTAAGTTCTCCTCTTCTGTAGCTAAAGCTGGAAAGGAAGCAGGTCCTTACATCTATCTTTAGTTCACATTAATATATAGATGGGAAATATTTATATGGAGATGGGAAATATATTTGTGTTCTTCAGGACATAAAACCAAACTAGTCCCCTATTACAATCAATGGAAAAGTTGCTGCTACCGTTAGTAACTCACAGGCTCTTCCATGTAAATATGAAAATGTGCATATATCCTTCAATACAGAAAACCTTGGAATTTCAGAATTCCGAGATCACAGAATTAATCCTGGGATGGTCTGGGTTGGAAGGGACCTCAAAGCTAATCCAGCCCCAACCCCTGCCACAGGCAGGGACCCCTTCCACTAGAGCAGCTTGCTCCAAGCCCCATCCAACCTGGCCTTGGCACTTCAGAACTGCTTTTCCAGGGCTCCTCTTCAGTTCAAGCCACCATGCTGGAATTTCCCATGGAATTCCATGGAAAGTCAAAGGCATTTTAAACTGGAGTTTGTGCCCAGCACCACGCAAGCGCTTTGGAATTCCTGCCTAACTCTGGAGCTGTCTGACAGTCGATGCCTGTGCTGAGAGCAGCACAAAGAGATGACCACAATTGTCTTACAGATGTCACGACCACATCACAGAGTCAAAATCAAAGATAAGAAATCACAACGTTCTCCTGTCACTGAGGAACTGTTCTCTAGGGTATGTGAGCAAGGATGATAAGCTCCTGTCTCCAGCTGAGGATGCTTCCTTCACAGGGTTTCCCTACATGTGGGTGCTCAAAGCCCTCCCTAAACGGTTTCTTGCTGGGATGAACTGGTTTGTGACTGTATTCTTGAAAGCAGAGTGATGTGAAGAGTTTCCTTTATACTTTGCTAGGGATATTCTGTGGGGCATAAACAGTTTGATAAAGATGGGAACCGCATCGTGGATTTTTTCACTTGACTCAAAGTACTCCATTCCTACTTACAGAGCCATCAGCCTTGTGATGCCCGTTTAACAACTGTCACATCAGTGATGCTACAAGGGCAACAAATGTCACAACGCTCTACTCCAGAGGAAACTCTTCCTACATTTAGGTTCACGCCCATAGGAGCAGAGAGCACACATACAGAGAGGCAGCAAAGAGATGTACTCAAAGAACGAACCCCAAGTACAATTACAGAAGCCAGCAGGAGCCCCATAGACACACTCAGTACGGTGAGAGGCCAATCTGTTAGCGAGCTAATTCCATTCTGTTCACAGGAAGGCAAACGACATCGAGCGTACAAACCTCCTGGGAACGTGGGATGCTCCAGGGAGGGATCAATCCGTTCGGCTCCCTGCACTGCAGGAGCTAATGAAGGCCAACAGGGACCATCAGGACAAGTTAGCTCTTGCTGTCGCAGGCTGCTACACCAGTACGGTGCGCTCAGCTCCGAGCTCTTCTCTTGGTAGTGCTGCACCATGTGGAAGCAATGGGGCTTTTCCCAGGGGATTTGAGTTCCATCTGTGTCAGCCCATCACTGCTTGCTGCTGCTGCTGCTTCCAAATAAATGGCACTTAGAAGAGTGAATGCACAGCTCTTACATCAGTAAGTGCACCCTCTTAGGTTCATCTGCTCCCTTATTNTGTCAGCCCATCACTGCTTGCTGCTGCTTCCAAATAAATGGCACTTAGAAGAGTGAATGCACAGCTCTTACATCAGTAAGTGCACCCTCTTAGGTTCATCTGCTCCCTTATTTTTATCTCCAAGTACTTTCACAAACTTAGAAGAAGGGTAGATAAAACTGAAGAGCAGTAAAGCCCAATATCCTCTATCAAGACTGCTGACTTACCATACAGCTGGTTACTAAACACCCCTGTTCTCCAGTCATTAAGGAAAACTTAACCCATGAACTTTTTATCTCTTGATGAGAAGCAGCTTTCCAGTGACGTACACACCACCAACTGCGGCGAATGGGAAAGAAAGGAACTCTTAGAATTAAACCAGCAGTTTCAAAAGGAACACTGATCTTACAGCTTCTTATTTCAAAGACACCCTTTGCAAATCTGGAATTCCTTACATAATAAGCACATTTTAAGGTTTTGATTTAAATTTTTCTGCTTTGAAGAAATTGTTTCTAATGGCATCACTAGCGAGAAATCATGACTGGGCCCCAAGGAGACCTGCGGGTGTCTCAGCTGTGGGACAGATCAGTTCTTGCATTGCTTCTTGCACTGTGAGGGTTTCAAACCAGCACGGTTTTCACTGAGTGCTTTGGGATATCCCAGTGAAAAGAGTTTAATATCATGTTGAGGGTTCTGTGGTTTCTGGGTGTCGAAGAAAGGCAGCTATCTGTCCATTGAAGCTGTGAGTGCTCCATCCCTGGCAGTGTTCAAGGCCAGGCTGGACAGAGCCTTGGGTGACCTGGTCTAGTGTGAGGTGTCCCTGCCCATGGCCGTGGGTACGGATGATCTTCAGGTCCTTTCCAACCCAAACCAGTCTATGATTCTATGATTCTAGGACCTCAGTTTTAATGCCTAGCTGCAATGCTAGTAACTCGACGAATACTTTGCTTACTGGCATCACATTCTAGCTAACCACGAGGGCAAATAACCAATAAAGGCTTGTAGAGCCTTTGGCAGATGTGCAGTGCAAGTGTGTGGTGGTACGTGTAGTAGAACAACTGCTCTGCTCCCTCAGAGGCCCAGCTTAGCAGCGAGGGCTTCCTGGAGACTGATATTCATGCAACGGGCACATCCTCCTACACAACAATGGCTTTTCAATGAACAATCTACCAACAACAACCACTTTGAGGATAATTAGGTAATTAATTATATTTTCTAATCTATTAAGCCTTGATTGCTTATCAAAGCATTCAGCTGGATCATTTTCCTCTTGTCATTTCCAATTAATTTTGCCTTTATTTTTGGTAAGCAAAGGAAAAAGTCTCTCAAACTTCCTGGGGAACAGGGGCTTCAACGGAGCAGAAAGAGGAGCTGCTGCACTGTTCAAGCTATAGCTTACCAAGGGATGATGATGTACACAGGATTCCACATAGGTCGGGTACCTGATAGCTAGAAAGTATGAAGTCATTATCTTCTTCATCAGTGAAACTCTCATAATGCTTTTATGGCTTTAATAATCCCTTGAAGCTATGCAGTTGCCTTCACCATAGTGCAGGATTAAACACAGCAGCATGGGGTAATTAGTGCAATTAGGAATTAAACTCATCTGGCATCACATCTGCAATCGATACAGACTGATAGGGGATGCTGGAAGTACTAATGAAATAAAATTAAACATCCCAACATGTTCTCTGATGGCAGAAACTTGCACAGCTCCATCAGAGGCCATGGGACTGCTCTGCTACAGGGGAACTGGAGATCCAGCCCCCAGTGCAGTCTCGGTTGTTAAAAATCACAGACTGGTTTGGGTTGAAGGGACCTTAAAGCTCACCCAGCCCCAACCCCTGCCATGGGCAGGGACCCCTTCCACTGGAGCAGCTTGCTCCAAGCCCCTGTGTCCAACCTGGCCTTGAGCACTACCAGGGATGGAGCAGCCACAGCTTCTCTGGGCCATCACCCTGGCCCAGTGCCTCAGCACCCTCACAGGGAACAGCTTCTGCACTTTTCTCACAAAATAACCCTTTTCTGGCCACTGATTTGTCCTGGGACTTTCATTAAGCACAGAAAACAAGTGACTGTCCAGTAAGGGGGAAGAAAAACCCGGCTGTTGCAGATCCTGATTGTATTTGGGAAGGAATTGTTTAGGAGAAAACCCACACAGTTGTGCATGAAAGCATTGCTCCAACTCACTTTTTTACCCTCTACTAGTATCATAAGGCCTTTAAGAAGATGAAGGTTGGTCTAACAATATAACATTCTGACCTGCTGAGGACTTAAACCTCTGGGATCAGCCTGGAAGCGAACAGTTAGTAGATTCCCTTACATCCCCCTCATTTCCAATAGCAGCAAATGACAAGCCTCTTTGCATGTAGTCATCTCTTAACTAATAAAAGGTAAAAGAACCAGCTTTCCTTCTCCTTGCTGCTTCTCCAGCTGGACCAGGAATGCTTTCGCATCGCAAACAATCCAAGCAAGTAAATGTTACTTAGTCCCTCATGGGCATATAATCCAGCCATAATGAACAGCACAGCCATAGATGAAGTGCTCTGCTTTGCATAAAGAAGTATCCACACATTTTACTACATATAAAATACACACTGCATATGATACAGAAATTGTAAGCTCAAATACATACGATGTACAAATACATTGTGTGTATAAACAGATGTCTGTGATTACTGTAAGAAAAAGTGATCCCTATATGTAATGAGATGTAAAACACAGCAATGAGATAGGAATTGGATGAACAGAGGATAATCTCACTTCTATTGGTACGGATCCAAAGTCTCCCTGCTGACTGTGCTGTGAAAGCAGAAGATGTGGCTTGTCTGTTATTTTTGCCTTACGAGTGACACCAGGATTTCTCGGGTGCCTGCAGGAGTAGGGATGATGGCACACTGCCTTCCAGCCATGGAGCTCGGATGCTTCCTCACATTCTTTATGGAATTGTATGTTCTCAGTGCAGCCCCAGGATGCTCCTCCTCAGGACACTGCAATGCTGCACTTGTGAAACCCTCGACAGCTCTAACATGATGTGTGGGAGCGCATTGCTTCAATGGGCAAGGTGGTTACAGTTAGAGTGAAGCTAGGAGAACAGGACTGGAAAATCACCCAGCTGGGTACTGATACATCCCCTCTAAAGTACAGGCAAATGGAATAAGGCAGACAAAATTAACTGCATTCACTTCTGAGGATAATGAGTTGAAAAGATGCTTCATAAAATAAAATGTAATGCTAATTATGCTTTTATGGAACAGGATTATGTTGCCTTGCTAGCTATGGGGAGTGGACCATCACAGCTAACGCTCACTGGAGACACATGCTGTATTCCTAAACGCTGCTTTCCTAACTCTTTGGACCCTGATGCACCATCACGCAATACTTACAACATGTTTGGGAACTTTACTACCTATATGAGTCCATGAATCATTCAGAAAGGCTGTCTTGGTAGCTGCAGGTTTCCATTCAGACCATCCATTTCTCTTGCTTGGCTGATAGCCTTGAGCACCCCAGGAGAAAGAAAATGAGCAAAATAGAGAAGAGAGAAAACTGAAACACTTTGCTTTCTATTGAACAACACTACTGCAAAAATCAAAGGCTCTCCTAGGTCCTGATTAAATTCTTAGTCAATTAAACTCGGAATTTTATTCCAATTACTTTGGTTTATAGCAGATATAAAGAAAAACACCCTTGCATTGGTTTTCTTGATACACATATATATAAAACCCCGGAAAATATCTTGCAAAAATATTATCCACATGAACAGATTTCAGCAATCCCAGAGGAAGTTCCTCACATACCAAACCTGTGATTTTTCACTGCACCCCACTATAACCCTCACCCAGTCTAAACTTCTCCCCTGCTTATGCAAAGTCATCCCCTCCCACCTCACTGTGGGCTTCAAACAGGGCCTGGAATGGGCTGGACATATGAGGCACAAGGAAAAACTAATTCCAGACCTACTCCTTTCCTTTCATTGAATCAGAGAACCCCAGACTGGTTTGAGTTGGAAAGGACCTTAAAGCTGAGCCAGTTCCAACCCCTGCCATGGGCAGAGACACCTTCCACTAGAGCAGGTTGGTCCAACCTGGCCCTGAACACTGACAGGGATGAGGCATTTCCCATGCAGGCAGGGAAAAAACAGCATTCCTTTTAGGAACCTTAGATCTTGCAAATGGGAACAATCTTTCTCCTTAAGTGACAGTTACATTTGGGCTACGGATGGCAGAGAGAAGGGCCCTGTTCTGTTCTCATGCTAAAGAAAGGGATACAGAATATATAATTCACTTTAGTTGCCTCTCCTCGGCTCAACAGTGGAAACTTCACAAGCACAACTGCAAACTTCCCTAAGAAAAATAATCAAATCTATGTGTGAGATTCAGCTTGGTGAAGAAATTCATTCCTGTGCCAATACCTGAACAAACAGGGTTTCTCATCCTTCTCCTTGGTATTGAAAGTCATTCATTTAAAAACAGATATATAGATGTATTGCTATTTCCACTGCAGAAACAATGCACCAGAAAGACAGTTAAGTGACTGGATAGGAAATAGATTTCCTGCCTTACTGAGTGAGGTGAATACAAAGAGATGAAGCACTAAATCCTGCCCACAGCATGCCTCCTCTGGCTGACGTTGTCATGCCAGCCTAATTGTGTCTAACTCAGTCCAAGTGAATTGGACACCAGAAATATTGGTATTAAATAGGCTGGGGAGGGTTTGTCTCTCCGTTAAACCTGCAAACACCTCAGCACGGGGCTGGATCCAGAGTTTAAGATACTGACAGCACCATCCTAGAGAGGAGAATTCCATCTGATGTCCCCAGTAGCTCTCAATGAGCACTTCAGCATCAGAGAGAGAATCTGTATGAGCAACTCAAGCTATGTATCTTGAACCCTCCAGGTCACTGTAGGAGGGAAAGCAGTTTGAAATATGTGGTTTCAGAGAGTTATAATCTCAAGTGTATTAAATAAATCATAATCACTTTAATACCTGGTATGTCCCTCTACAGATTCATTCCACTAGTCCTTTCCATCCTCAACATCTCCAGTCTTCATGTAGTGCTGCCTTTGCTGCACACACAGGACTCAGCTAGCTTGGGCTGTATGTGTAAAATGAACCCTGGAAACAGGGATAAACAAACAGACCGAGTGCAGGATCTCAGGTAGCTGCAAAGAGGAACAGGTCCATATCCAAATGCATCCAACTGCTGTAACCAAAAGCTTTTCTCTCCTCCTTGCCACAGCCCAATTCCCAGCCTGGTGCTCCAGCACAGTGTTAGAAGGTGCACCCTGAGTTTTCTCTTCTTAAGAATAGATAGATAAATAATTATATATATATATTATTTATATATATATATATATATATATATGAAGAGAGCATCATTTTAAGTGACTTTACCTTCTCCTGGAAGAACAGTGAGAGCCTTTAGGACTATTTGGATTTATGTCACGGAATGGCAGAGTTTTTCAATCACATCAGCTAAGAGCTAGAGATAAGACAGAGCCAGAAAGGGAATTACATGGGATATACCTTGGTATAATTTGGCTTTAGGGCTGGGGAGAGGGAAAAAACCCTACAAAATCAGACCTAAAAAAATCAGAGGCAGCCTCTGAAAGGCCTCAAGAGTTTAAGATTCCATCTATAAAACAACTTCCTTACTATGAGTCAAAACTGGGGTAACTTCAAGAAGAGTTTCGGTGGCTTAAAAATGTGAATCTGGTTGTTAGGCCTGACTTAAGCACTCAAAAGTACAGCCTGAGTTGTATAAGGTGAACAAAAGCAGCTGAGTTTTCGGGTTTGGGGGTTTAGAGATGGTTTTTCCCCAGAGAGGATACTCCCTGCTTATATTGCATCTGAAAAGGAACCTTTATATTCCCGAACACTTGGAAAACTTAAACTGGAATAGGATTTCTAAAGGCTCAAGAGGGTTTTTTTTGGACAGCAGCTCTGACTCTGCTAAAATAGGAAGGTTGGAATACTCCAGGGGAGGAATGTAGGCCATTCAAATGCTGCCCGCATTGCTCCTCAGGTTAACGACTTCCCTTTAGGTGTTTCGCTAGCACCTGGCACCATAAGCCCGGGTGTTAACTGGGGTCTCTGGGTCTGATGGTGAGGACTAAACGGTTGTGTGACCCCCTTGGAACTGCAGCAGATGAGGGGCAGCCTCCTTAGACCTGCTTTTTCCATGTCCCATCCTCTTAACCATCATGGTGGCAGCTGCCTCTGGCTGAATGCCAGTTTGGATCTAGGAAGTGAAGAGGACCGTAACAACAGGCAGCTAACACTGAGTCATGGCAAGAGCTTCCACTGCTAGAGGCTCATGTTGCTTCCAGCTAAGGCTTCTTCCCTCCCAGCCTTACCGGGTTCCATGTCAGGCAGCAGACTGCTGGACTACAGTCAGTTGCAAACCTGCAGCAGCACCTCCTATGAGTCGATTTGTCCTTCCTGGCTCCAGAACAGTAGCTGATCTGGGGAGGCTTTTATCTCTATTTCCTTTTTAAACTGCTCATTCAATGGAGCAGGAGCCAGGGGCCACTGGTGCTACATAAAGGATTGCCAGGTCAGCGTTAAACTGTATTCCCGGCTACAGGAATATTCCGAGGCAGGACAGTGTGTGAGCACCAACAGTGAAAGAGAAGCAGTGAGCGCAGGCTGGTTACTATGGAGAAGATATAATCAGGTTTCATGTACACTGAGTGTGCCTGGAGCCCTCTGGTTTGTTTTGTTTGGGTGTCGCTGAAAAGCGCTTCTCCTCTTCAACTCCCCCCAGCCTCACCTTCATGAGCCTAAGTTCATCCAGACAAAGATGTAAATCCCTGCAAAGCCACCAAGAGGGAAAAGGCCTGAGCTTATACACACATAGTGTGGATGCCTTCTCACCTGGAGCTGAGACCTACGAATCACAACACTAACAGAAGTAATGTACATGTACAGGAGACTGGCTACATTAGATCTTAGGCAGAAGCTGTTCCCTGTGAGGGTGATGGGACACTGGGATGGGTTGAACAGAGAAGCTGTGGCTGCCCCATCCCTGGTAGTGCGCAAGGCCAGGTTGGACACAGGGGCTTGGAGCAAGCTGCTCCAGTGGCAGGGGTTGGAGCTGGGTGAGCTTTAAGGTCCTTTCCCACCCAAACCATTCTAGGATTCTATGACTGGATTTACATCTCCTTCCTTAGAGCTACCAAATGCAGCCAGATTCTTTCTGTGCTAAAAGCCTGGTATCAAGTAGTGACGTGGAGGAATTCTGCCCCAGATGATTTCAGGTTCTGTCCAGCCAGGGGAGCTCTTGGGCAGCCCAGCTCACATCTCCAGTAAGCTACATCCTCCCATTAGGAAGTACTGGTTCTCTCCCGAACCTGTGATGTTACCCAAGATAGCCGACAGTTTAGGAGCAGTGCCTCTCAATATGAGCTGTGACCGACTCCTCAGAACAAGTCCAGCACAAGCAGAATTAACACTGACCAGGAGTGAATTCCCAACTAACTCACCGCCTCCAATCCTCTGCAGTCAGTCCCTTTTAACCCATACATGTATCTTCAGCTCAGTGCATGCTCAGGGAAGTAGCTGAATTAAGATACTCTAATGATTTTAGCTGTCTTGGCAACCTAATTACACACACAGACTAATACAGTGATGTGTTGTCTCCAAGATGAGTTGAATGATGAAGCTGGTAATGAGTATGTGACCATCTACAAGGAAGAAAATAGAAGCTTTATAGAAACAGCAAACCAATCAGCAGATGGCAAACAGATGGATACAAGATTCAGAGATGTGTACATACAAAACTTAATTGAAATTAAAATTATTATTCATTGCAACAAATGCAGCTTGGGCAGATGAAAGGCAACATCCTGAAGTAAGGAAGGGAGAAAATGGGTTTAAATAATGAAGGCTCTATTTATGAATGTCTCCTGAAGTATTCATGAGAATCAATTCATAGGGATAATAAAGAATATATTGCTTCCATGTGACAAGCAAAGGTATTATCCGAGCTATAACCCCTCCGGATGAAGAGAGGCTCTGCCAGTCTGGAGGAGCTATAGGACAGGTAAGAAATCCCAGTATTGCTCTACATTATCCAAGTACAAGGAGCTCAGACTTGCTCCCAGGAACCCAAAATGCCCCAGCACACCTTGTAATGACCCACAGCCTCACACACAGCTAAGCAGAACTTCCCAAACTCCCTTGATTCCAACAGAAACTGTGGGACCCTGGCAACTCACACAATGTTCTGTGTGGGACTCCTCAGGGGCTGTAGTGATAGGACACTACACATTGACAGGACCTGAGGTGATGGGTTCAGACTGAAGCAGGGGAGTTCAGGTTGGAGATAAGGCAGAAGCTGTTCCCTGTGAGGGGGCTGAGGCGCTGGCACAGGGTGATGGCCCAGAGAAGCTGTGGCTGCCCCATCCCTGGCAGTGCTCAAGGCCAGGTTGGATACAGGGGCTTGGAGCAAGCTGCTCCAGTGGAAGGGGTCCCTGCCCGGGGCAGGGGTTGGAGCTGGAGGAGCTTTGAGGTTCTTTCCAACATAAACCAGGCTGGGACTCTTCACCATTTGGATTATCGGGTTCACGGGGTCTGTCTTTGAGGATCTGAATACTTGGAACCCTCTGGGATTGCAGCACAGCCCCAAGGGACAAGCTGCCCTTGGGATAATCCCAGAGCAGCAGCACAACTGCAGAAGGAAGCAATGAAGCCTGGCAATGAACAACAGAGAGCACAAAAAAGCATTCCAAATCCTGTCACTCATATGTATTATAATGCAGCACTAAGACAGACAGATTTGTCATGTGTTCCCTTCCTTCCAGGGCAGCAGCTCCAACAAGCAGCACATTCTGCAGGGCCAGAGAGACAGGAGCTGTTCTGATAAAGTGCCTTGACACAGCTGCAGTTCAATTCCTGAAGCGAGTGCATCACATCTGGGCAAGGTACAGCAGACAGCAAAGACCTACCATGTTTGCAAGCTCTGCAACTGTTGTCTGAGGTGGTGCTTCTGCTTTGCTGCCCTTCCTCTCACCTACATGGACAGGGTTAGATCTGCTCTTAGTTTGCCTCTCACCCAGCCTGGAAGCTGGTTTTGCTTTGCAGAGAAGGGGAGACAGCCCCTCCACACAGGCCTGTCCCACCATGGAGCACTCACCTCTGCCAGAAAACACTTGAACTGCCTCTAACAACTCAAGGTGCACAATAAGGTTTTCTTTTCCAATTGAAGCTGCAGAGGAGAGGGAGCTGGGAGTGTTATTACCTGGGCTGGAATGTGCCCCAAAGCAGTTCCCTCCCTTCTCTTTAAAGGAAGTAAAGGTGAAACCAGGTGCTCATTTTGGGGATGCATATAATGGAGCAGAACTCGATTAGAAAGGTTGTGAACCCCATGTTCATCTCCTGGACCCTTAGAAGGATACAACAGGTCTCAGGTTGTACAGATGTTTCCCTTACTGCAGGTGGCTGCTGTTTAGACAAGGGAGCTGTGTGCCAGTCTGACACCCAGACACTGTCTAATTGTAATGGATTGATACCAGAATCCATTTGCCTGCAAGCACAATTCAGCCCTCAGATAAATGAGCCCAAGTTCAGGCTGGGAAAGAAAGCTTCTGTTTAGTGCAAGTCAAATCTGGTACCTATGAACTGCCCATGGAAGATGCTCTAGGATGGCACCTGGAGAGCCTGGTGTGCATCCCTGCAGCAGCCCCCAGCTCTGGGCTGCTGCTGACACTGCAATATCTGCCCCAAGGCTCTGAGGTCCTGCCCTTCCCTTGGGGTACATTTCCTTGTGCTGCACCTGCTTTTGCTGGCGAACAGGCTTCCAAGTGACGGTGATACAAGTCAAGCCCTCCATATGGGGACTGCAGAGAGCACAGCGCTGGCCTGATTTGCCATGCAAGGAATTGTAGGTTTTAACAGACCAGTGACTTCCAGAAATGAGGGAATTCATTACAGAAGCATCCAGAGATGACATTCATTTGTTCAACTCCAGCATGCTTCGCCTACCCACTCTCTGCAGCGCGTACTGCAGGCAGGAGGGCAGCACAGCGCATCCCTCCCTCGCATCCATGGCATTGCCATCCTGTCACCGCTGCGGAACCAAGCACAGCCACTGGGCTAACACCCTGCCAAGCTTTCTCCCTTCCTCTCCTTCTTCTATAATGATGAAACTGGCCATTCTGAGCCTGCCTGCCATCCCCAAAGCCAATTTCCCACAGTGACAGCCTAATTAATCTTCTTCTTTTGTTTCACTAGCATACGTGCTCCACTCAGCT
Organism: Agapornis roseicollis; assembly: GCA_002631895.1. Lineage (NCBI taxonomy): Eukaryota > Metazoa > Chordata > Aves > Psittaciformes > Psittacidae > Agapornis > Agapornis roseicollis. The sequence goes on from NDXB01009122.1 coordinate 50,477, forward strand.
GTGGAATATGGTGGGATCTTGCTGAGAACACATCTGTCAGGATTGCAGTGTGAAGAAAGGCATCGAGCTGGCTTTTGTGTGATTGTATCTGTATTTATATAGCTATGTGCCTATCGAGTGCTCCACACACACGCGAGTAGGAGAGAACAATCTATATAGCAATGTCCTGAATGTAGAGAAACACCTGTGATCCCAGACAATCCAGCATCAAAATGCAGCAGGAAAACTGTCTTTTTGCTCAGGGAGACATCATTACTCCCTCACAAAGCACTCAGGTAAAGAAAGATTACGTGACTTGGCCAAGGTCACCCAGACAAACTGTGACAGAGCTGGGAACTAAGCCAACGTCTCAGATCATGAACTGAACTCCAAAGACATCCTTTGCCCTTGTTTTCCAGGGTCTGCCTTCCCTCTTCCTTTCCAGGGTGGTAATTACAGCAAGTGCTGGCCCGGCATTAGCACTTCTCTACAGCTGTGAAACTGGAAAACTCCTGCCGAGAGCACAGCAGCAAACCCAGATACTTGGTCACAAGGAAATTCCATTCACCTGAATGGAGCCAAACCCACTATTTTTGTTCCATCTTTACTCATGCATGAAGAAATTTTACACCCTTGGGTGCTCTGTGTAGCTGTCCTAACCAGCTAACCCCTAACCAGCAGCACCCTGGGCTGGCTGAGATGTGAAGGGGTTCACTTCAATCTAACAGTCACAGAATCACAGACTGGTTTGGGTTATAGGGACCTTAAGGCTCATCCAGTTCCAGCAGGGACCCCTTCCACTGGAGCAGCTTGCTCCAAGCCCCTGGGTCCAACCTGGCCTTGAGCACTGCCAGCAATGGGGCAGCCACAGCTTCTCTGGGCCATCACCCTGGGCCAGCGCCTCAGCACCCTCACAGGGAACAGCTTCTGCCTCAGAGCTCAGCTCAGGCTCCCCTGTTTGGGCAGGTTCAAGCCATTCCCCTTGGCCTGGCCCTGCAGGCCCTTGTCCCAAGCTCCTCTCCAGGTTCTCTGCAGCCCCTTTAGGCCCTGGAGCTGCTCTCAGGTCTCCCCTTCAGGAGCCTTCTCTTCTCCAAGCTGAACAATTGCTAGTTGGTTATTTCTGTGAGCAACAACATCTAACGTGTGTCAAGTCTCAGTCTGCGTAGAGTGCTGAAGACTCTTAGGGTTTTATTATGTCTCCTGATACTGATTCATGTTCTCAATACTGCAGTTTCTGATACCATGAAATTAAGAGATAACCATGACTTTCACCGAAAACAAAGATTTTAAGATCTTTCACTTAAAGCATGACCTTGAAGCAGACCCTCAAAAGCTTCAAAGAAAGCAACGTGCTATGGTCTTTTGGTTGGGGTTGGAGGCTGGGGTTTGAACCTCCACGGCTGTCAGTGCTGCCCTTCAGTCACTGCACCACAACATAATGAAAGGTCCCAGGATTTCAACCAAGCTCCTCTGCCAGTATAAATCCTGTCTCTCCAGGAAAGCACTTGGTGGTGTGTGGACTTGTACCTGCTGAAGTCAGGTTCAATTTATGGTTTCAAGAACAATCGATCAAATTTGGTCTCTTGGTTTTAAATAGGGAAGCTAAATCTGTCTCTCCTTCAAGCTACGTTACTTTCAATGTAGCTTCTTACACTTACATCAATAGAGAACCTGATCTACACCAGGGAAATCTCAAGGAACAAGCTCTGCTTTGCACCACAGGATCCTTCCCGACTTGGCTGCCTCCATTTCTGGTAATTGCTGAAGAAATGCTTTGGCTAATGAGCAGTGATACCACCAGTTCTCCTGGGGAGCTGCTGTGATCATTAGGAAGACAAAGCAAGGGGAAGGGAGGAGGCCGAACCGCCAGGTTCTTTTGGATAATTATCATTTGTGTCAAAGAAGACAAATATTTCAATTTTGGGCAACATGTACCTTCCAAGTAAACGTGGGCTGCTTCAGTCACAACATGTCACGGGAAGCAGTCTGATCCAATGCTCGCAGTCATACAATTAAACCTGGCATGTAGTAATTAGGGAGGCAGGTGTACCAGATACATACTACAATGTTCCTTACTAGCTGTTGTCTTACATTAGCCCATCCTTGGTGAAATGATCTTGGAGACAGAATGTAACTGCTTACAAATACCCAAAGGGTATGAAACAGAGGCTGCAGGGAAATTATTTATGGTGGGTATGATTAAAAGCAATGTGAAGTGACTGGGAGGAACTGGGAATGAGTAAGTGGGGCAACTCTCCCTGCCGAAGACTATGAGACCTTAATAAGCTTCCAGTGGAGAAGAGCAGGATAACGAACTCAAGTGAGACAACTTCATGGGAGCTTATAGTGTAGGTTCCTGAACTGTAATAGGGAACTATCCAATGCATGGTACTTTTCTAATGCAATTAGGCCCCCTGGAGTGGAGAATGATCTACAAGAGCTATTATGACACATGCAGATCATATTACATATAAATATATATATATATAAATATATAAAGAGAGAGAGAGAATATTCCAAGGATGACCTTAGAGCAGCTCCAGTGCCTAAAGGGGCTCCAGGAAACCTGGAGAGGAGCTTTGGCCAAGGGCCTGTAGGGCCAGGCCAAGGGCAATGGCTTGAACCTGCCCAAACAGGGGAGACCGAGCTGAGCTCTGGGGCAGAAGCTGCTCCCTGTGAGGGTGCTGAGGCGCTGGCACAGGGTGATGGCCCAGAGAAGCTGTGGCTGCCCCATCCCTGGCAGTGCTCAAGGCCAGGTTGGACACAGGGGCTTGGAGCAAGCTGCTCCAGTGGAAGGGGTCCCTGCCCGTGGCAGGGGTTGGAGCTGGAGGAGCTTTAAGGTCCCTTCCAGCCCAACCCAGGCTGGGATTCTGTGATTTCTAAGATGTCTCTGTGACTTACAGGTTATGTTTGCAAAGCTTTTGTAAACCTTTCTGACACTGAGTACAAAATCTCACACACATCCACACCAGTGCTGCCTCCCGAAATTTAAGCACCTGATATTCCTTACAAGAACACCAGTCAAAGAGCAGCCACTAACAGCAAGAAACACTCAGGATAAGCTACCACTGTGGAGAACATTCATTCCTCTCTTAAGCACGTTCCCCGACCTGTGAAAGCTGCTGCTAATGAGAGCTGTAGTTCACATGTCAGTGCACAGGGAAACAATTAGGAGCTTTGTCCTACTTCATAAATACCAATATTGATGAAGTAGTAGAACTTAAACCACCATTAGACATTTTTATGGTTACTAAGAACTTCCTGAGTTATATTAAGTGGGATGAGGAGTTACAACGGAGTACAAACACCCCAGCTTCAAGCCAGCAATGAAGTGCCTCGAGTCAGGAAGAAGCTGTCACCTCCAGAGCAGGTCATTATAGTTATCTGTAACAGGACGGTTTTATCATCTCGTGCTGAAGTATCTAACACTAACGAACTCCACAAACAATTCAACTAATTCTAATGGGGATTTTTATGGCTCCCACTAAAAGAGAAGATTCTTCAGACCTACCCGGGGCATTTAGATGGTAAATTCCCATAACAATTAATGGGCACTGAGCCTCCCAACTCCCTGAGCATCTCTGAAAACCTCAGACCCAATATATACAAGTTGTACTCATTCTGAAGGCTCCTAATGCACTTTACAAGCATTGCTACATGGAACACATTTCACGGAGATGTAGCTACCTCTGTGATGAAACATGGCACAGGAACACTGCATGAAAGTTTAAAGACTGGAAGTGAAGAACACCCAGAGGTAACTGGGGGAAGGTTAATGGTTTGTGATACACAAGTTCAGAGGAGATGATCTAATGGTCCCATCTGCCTTTGGATGCTAAGACATTAATGTGTCAACGCAGCCAACCGTTAAGTCCAGGAAGGCCAGGGGAGGTGAGGTGGGTGCTTGAAGAGGACAGACAACTCCAACTTCAACCTTCTGCAGCAATAAGCCTGCTGCACAGGGCAGTGCTTGTGCAGTGAAGGAGGGGGCTGGTTGCCTTCACCTCTCTTTGTTACTCCAACTTTGTACCCAGCTGGAATAGCCAGAACAGCAGAAGTTACTGTATCGGTTCACCGAAGTCTTTGAGTGATGTGCAAAGGCTCCAGAAGGCTCAGGAGCTAAGCACTTGTGTAGCCCTTGACTGGGAGATCAACTGGCAACACAGCATGGAAGGGTGGCCCTAGGAATAAGCATTTATGCTTAGTCTGTACTAAGAACAGTGGCCCCAGTTGTCACCTGCAACTCATTGCTGCTCTCTTGAGCTGAAAGGATCACAGAAGCACAGACTAATTTGGGTTGGAAGGGACCTTAAATCTCATCCAGCTCCAACCTCTTCCACTGGAGCAGCTTGCTCCAAGCCCCTGGGTCCAACCTGGCCTTGAGCACTGCCAGGAATGGGGCAGCCACAGCTTCTCTGGGCCATCACCCTGGGCCAGCGCCTCAGCACCCTCCCAGGGAACAGCTTCTGCCTCAGAGCTCAGCTCAGTCTCCCCTCTTTGGGCAGGTTCAAGCCATTGCCCTTGGCCTGGCCCTACAGGCCCTTGTCCCAAGCCCCTCTCCAGGTTCCCTGCAGCCCCTTTAGGCCCTGGAGCTGCTCTCAGGTCTCCCCTTCAGGAGCCTTCTCTCCCCCAGGCTGCCCCAGCCCAGCTCTCTCAGCCTGGCTCCAGAGCAGAGCTGCTTCACCCTTCCGGCATACCTGCACAAGCACATGTAACACTGCCTTGTGTTTCAGGACAGCAACCGATGTTTCCTCTGAATGGCAAGAAAACAACTGCCCTCTTTATGCCACCTCTCTCATTTTCCTGTGAAGGTGCACTTCATCAACAGTATCGCTTTCTTCCTGCTGATACTGACACAAAGGCAAATAAAATCCTGCACTGGGAGTCTGAATGGGTGCAGTTAGGGATGAATCTATTGTTTGAAGCATGCTTCACAGGATTATCATTCAATGACACCAAAAACTATAATACTACCCTCAGTTTCTTGCACTTCCTTCTTTTCTATCACAGGTCCTCTCTGGCAAAGTGAAATGGGTGCTTGCTGCCTTGACAGCAAAGGACAAATGCCATGACAGCACATAATGCTTCTCTGAGAATAATTAAATCCAAGCATGGTGTAAATCCCACAGGTGCCTCTCCATTGGTAGTATTTCTATCAAGAATCTTCAAAACCTTAAATCCAGTATTTAAAATTGATGGCTTTCACCTATGGCTTCAAGGTGAAAGGCAGCTGTAGCAGTGCTTTGGCACTTCTGTCTATCACTCCTTTTCTTTCAGGCTGATAAAGAGCAGAACAAAACTCACCTGCATGCCATGGCACTCATAATTCCTATGTGAACAAACACAGGGAAAAGGGTAATGAACAGAAATATCCCCATAAGCCTGATGGGTAAACAGAACTATGGTATGAACATAATTGTTTATACTGCAATCTAAATGTTGTATGAGTAGGGGCCCCAGGCAAGGTCAGGAACGTGTGTTAGGAGACATCATCAGCAGACAGGTAGAACAGAACTCTCATTATCTTTGCTTAAAAATAGGGAACTAATGCACAAAAAGGTTTAGTAAATTGCCCCGAATTATCCAGGTTTCTGCCAAGAGAACTGGCAAGTAACTAAACCCTCTCCATTCCAACTCCCATCAGAGGTAACTGAGACAAAGAAGAGACACAAGAACAGAGACAAAAGTTACGTATGCTCCCAGAAAGGGCATCGCTACCTGTAGCAGAAAGAAGGGGGAAAAGGGTGTTTGCATGGAGAATCTTCTAAGGTTCCTTCAACCATCCTGATAGCCACCACAGGGACCATTAACCAGTAACAGCAGGACTGTGGATGTCACAGTGTTTGGTTGGATGAGTTTCTGACCTGAAGTCGTGACACCCATCACAATGATACCAATCTTTGGAACAACCCAAGCTCAAACGTTTTGCTGAATTCTGGACCTCTTTGGGTTCAGGTGGTAACAGCCCTGACAAGAAATCCTGTACCAGCAGCTCTGGGATAAATGCAGGGTCTAAGGAACACGAAGCATTGTTTTCCTGTTCTCACCAACCGTGCTAACAAAGGCGTTGCTCCATTAACCCTTCCCACTTGGCTTTCCCTTCATCAGTACCTGCAACTTGAAGACCCTGAAAACCTTTTCTCTGCCCCTCCTGTGGTTTTAAGAGCTCAAGTTGTGCGCTGATCTTTGCGCAAGACAACTTACTAGAGCAATGGATTCTAAATGTTACAATCTAAACGGTCATGGTTGGATGCAAATCCAGCTTATTCAGTAATGCTCCCACCCTGGCATGCAACCGTATTCACTTCTGAAACCGTTGCTGCCTGATGGGTTGAATAATGAAACTGCAGGAACATCAGCTTTAAAGATGAACAACAGTGGGGCACAAGTTTTGCTAGTTTTAATAAAATCTCTGTAACATCATTTAGGAGAAAACCAGCTCCTTTAATAAGGCAGTCCAGATCGACACACTGAGTTTGATTTTCACCTCCAAATCGACTCTGGGAGTGTGTGCCAAGATAATAATTGCTTTTAGACCTTATCCATGTTGGGATTTTGGCTCCCAACTGATGATCATCTCCCAAAACAAAGCCCTAAGTCCAGCTGTTCAGCTTTCACGGGTGAGCTGCCTCGGCTTTCATGAAGGCAGGAGCTCTGGCAGTTCCCACCACCTGAGTACTCAGCCCCACTGCTGGCCAGGGAAGCAGTGATGTGCCTGGGGACCATCTGAAACCCAGGTTGTCAGTGTTCAAATCCTTCATGCTTGTCCATGTGCACAAACATGGTGTGTAAACAGGTGCAGGCCACAGCATTTGCATTCTGGAGCAGTCCAGAGGGACCTAGAGAACTTCATCCCTCGGAGCGAGATGGATGCTTCAGTCCAGTGAGCTTTTACTGGCAAGCCAGGGCATCAAAAAGAGCAAGGGCTAAGCTAAGACACTGATCTATTCCATCAGTTAGTTGGTACACAAATGGGAAAGATTTGATTAGAAAAGCAAGTTAACATCCTGATTTAATCTATACTGACACACGACACAAGCTTTCTGTCATCCTCCAACTACCTGGGGATTGCAGCCAAGCTCAGACTGCTGCTTTAAGCCTCATAGAAGTGAGCAGAAAAAACGCAGGAGTAAATATAAAGCAAATATTGAGGAGGCGCAGGAGTTTTTACTCTTGTCCACAGCAGCTCGTAGGCCAGCTTTGCTGGGGCTCTGTTCTTTCAGCCCTGCGGATGCTGCAGTACCCTGATCCTCCCCTCACTGTCGTGAGCAGGATGGAGAATGAGAGAATTACAGAATCAACCAGGCTGGAAAAGACCTTTAAGAGCATCCAGTCCAACCCTTCCCCAGCACTGCCAAGGCACCCCTAACCGATGGCACTGAGGGGGTGTGCACACTTGCAGGGATGGTGCCTGCAGCCCTGCCCTGGGCAGCCTGTTCCAATGCCTGAGCACCCTGTGGGCAAGGAATTGCTCCTCAGCTCAGCTAAACCTGCCCTGGGGCAGCTTGAGGCTACTGTCCTACCACTTGCTGCTTTTGAGAAGAGACCAACCCCACCTCACTAAGAACACGAGGTGCTGCAGTTGGAACCTTGGTGGAAACACCCAGGGAAAGATCTTGTGGCAGCAATATAGTAAATTAAATCCTAGAGACCGAAATGCTGAACCAGCTGAAAGTAATGAATGAGAGATCATATTTGTAACCACTTAGCAGACACACTAAGACAATTACAGTGATGAAAATGACACAGGCAGGACTGTACATCAGACTTATTTTGCACAAGTCCATAAATAGGCAATTTCACTTGGTAGAAGCACTCTGGGATGGCCTGGGGCTTGGGAAGTGACACTGAAGAAAGAATCTACATGTACACATGTAGCTTATTATATTGCAGCACAAGCAGTTTCAGGCCTCCTCACTGGACTTACATTGCAATGCAGTAACAGAATCCCAGACTGGTTTGGGTTGGAAAGGACCTAAGATCACCCAGCTCCAACCCCTGGTCACGTGGAGGGAGAGAAGCAGACAATATAATATAAGAAATTCAGAATGTCAATTCTAAAGTGAACTTCCCAAAGTCTTTTCATAGGGGATGCTGAATGAGGATGCTGAAAGGATGAACTGAAGTGCAGTGGAATGGAAAATCAGGTGCCAATGATGTTAAAAGTACCTGTTTAAAAGATTTCTAAGCTACATTAAAATACTCATCACAGGAGAACAGAAGGTATCTGTAAAACATCTAAACATCATTAGAAGCTGCTTAGCCAGAACTTTTAAGGGACATGTATTTGTTGAGTGTGTTAAGAAGGGATCTCTACCATGAACTGACAAAAAGCTGTATGTACAGGTAATAAAACATTAATACAGAACCAGCACCCGACCTGTTGAATGCATCTCTCTCAAACAAATGACTAGATTGATTGAGAACATCTAATGATCCCCAACTAATCGTTCACATCCTGTGAACAGATGACCAGTTACTAGAGCATGTGGCCCAAAATCCTATTTAAGAAAGACGCTGGTGCAAGTCTCCCAGTTCTCTGTTATTGCTCAGTTCATTTTGCTCTCCTTACATCCAAAACACTGTAAGAAGCACAGGCTTGATCCAGAGTTCACTGAGGAAATCAAGGGGCATGTTTCGATTCTCTTTGGTACCAGGAGGGTTGAAGGGGAGGCTGATGGAGAACATTATCATGGTCAGAGATCAAAAAAAGACATTTTCTTCTTCAGATCTCCTTTTTTCAGGGACAGCAATAACCCTGTGACAGGAAATGTGTATGTTCAGCTGCTGCTGCACTTGAACTGAGTCAAAGGCTGGTGCAGAAGGAAATGTCTCAAAGGAGGCTATCGCAGGGTGATCTCATCAACAGAGACAAAGCACCACCGTTTAGAGGGGTCTGGCTGCACACAACAGAAAGAAGAAACCCCAGCTAGTTCCAGCACACCTAGAAGAGTAGATTTGAAGGACAAGACAGTTATTTCCTTAGCCATACCTCAATGCTTATCTCCATGGCAGGCTGCATACCATCACCATTGTATCTCCTCCATCTGCATTCTCTAACATGCCCACTGCTTCTCTCCCACTGCTACGTCACCCCAGGGAGAGGAGACTGCAGGCAGAACTGGAGAGACAAGCAGGCAGATCTGCACCATCTGACAGGGAGATGACACCCATGCCCTTCTGTCGCCTGGGACACCCAAACACAACTCACCCTGGCAACACCACCAGCTCTGACAGCCAAACTACTCCCTTCATCTCAGAAGGGCTGAGTTAATACTTTGACCTCTGCTCATGGTGCTGCATTGCAGCTCTCATGCTCTGGGGAAACAGAACATCAATAGAACCCTTACCAGGCTCCACAGAGAATCATGGAATGGTTTGGGTTGAAGGGACCTTAAAGAGCATCCAGCCCCAACCCCTGCCATGAGCAGGGACCCCTTCCACTGGAGCAGCTTGCTCCAAGCCCCTGTGTCCAACCTGACCTTGAGCACTGCCAGGGATGGGGCAGCCACAGCTTCTCTGGGCCATCACCCTGTGCCAGCGCCTCAGCACCCTCACAGGGAACAGCTCCTGCCTTATCTCCAGCCTGAACTCCCCCGTTTCAGTCTGAACCCATCACCCCTTGTCCTATCCCTACAGCCCCTGATGAAGAGCCCCTCTCCATCATCTTTGTAGCCCCTTCAGACACTGGAACCTGCTCTGAGGTCTCCATGTAGCTTCTCTTCTCCAGGCTGAACAGCCTCAATGTTCTCAGCCTGTCTTGCGACAAGGCCCCTGAACAGGCTGGTGCTGTCAACATCAACATCCAGGAATCATTCCCTCTGACTCCAGCCCATGTCTTTGCTTCTATTATAATCAGGATTTCATTTCTGGCTTTAGCCTGATTAATTTGCTATACATCATTAATTCTCCCTGTAAACTTTTTCAACACCTCCCTTCCCAAGACATTTTAAAGTCCAACAATTAACTTCTCTCATCTCCCTTATCACGCTCCCACCTCTGCTGTGTGCTCACAGTTGGGTTATTTGGGTTTATTCCTTAGTTACTGACAGCCAGTGCCACTGTGTGAATGACAGGCTCTCATTAATTAATATTCTTATATTAGGAAATAAAGAGGACGAGCATCTAGAGGGAAAACTAGGGTATAAGAACTAAAAATACAGCTTTGCCTGCCTCCTCGTGATGTATGGTATAATGATATATTGCTCTTAATAGAGTGCTAATTGAAAATGTGAGTTTGGAATGAGGGAAATTATCAGCTGCTCCGTACTTTCACAGAAATCAAACTCGAGTTGCCCCGTGCCATCCACCACAATTCACAGGGACCGCACCTCACTGCTCTATGAATGAGAGAGAAGGAGCGTTTGGAGCGGAGGCTGGGGAAGAAAGAAGCTGAGAAAACCCCCAGCTGCTCAGGAAACAGCTCAGAGCAGCTGTAACATCAACAACAAACTCAATTAAAACTTGAGAAAGAGAATTTCAGGGCTGCTCAAAAACTCTGTCAGGGAATTGTCTGGTAAAGGAGCTCAGTCCTGGCACATTCAGACTCACAGAACCCTACACCCTGTGGAGGAGGCTACATGGTACCTCCGGCCTCAGCATCTCTGAGCCCATGATGCTGAGAACAAGCCCTTTCCCTGGGACTCTGCTGCAGGGAAAAGATTATCCTAAAGCTGTTTCACGGGTGCTGAGGCGCTGGCACAGGGTGATGGCCCAGAGAAGCTGTGGCTGCCCCATCCCTGGCAGTGCTCGAGGCCAGGTTGGACACGGGCTTGGAGCAAGCTGCTCCAGTGGAAGGGGTTGGAGGTGGAGGAGCTTTAAGGTCCCTTCCAGCCCAAACCATTCTGGGATTCTATGAAAACACCTTTATCAATTCACTTTGGTTTAATTTCAAAACACCTATTCTTTGAAGGAAAGGCAAGCATGGAGAAGTGACCCAAATTATTACCAGGTACCGTACTGCACAAGGCTTCCGTAAAGCTCAGGTATCAGCAGATGAAGTCACATTCCTAAACCCACGTACACACAGACACAGTGAGCCCATGGCTCAAGGGATGCAGTGATGCTATGTGTCATACAAGGGCCTGGCTGTGCAACTGCACTGAAGCTTAGGAGGAGCCCAGCTTCTGGAAGTCACACAAGGAGCACATGTTACCAGGCTTCCTACCTCCAGCCGACATGCAGCTCAGCACTCAAAACCTGACTTGGTCCCAAGAATGAGGCATCCTAAGCAGCTGCAGTACAAACATTGTGTCTGCATCACACACATTCATGGTGGGCCAGGTAGGGACACCTCACACTAGACCAGGTCACCCAAGGCTCTGTCCAATTTGGACTTGAACACTGCCAGAGATGAGCATTTACCAGTTCTCTGGGCAACCAGTGCCAGTGCCTCACCACTCTCACAGTAAAGAACTTCTTCCCTTTGTCTGAAGCAACCCAAATCTGCACTGACTGAACTGCTCCCAGTTCCTCTGGAGGAACCAGTCAGTAATCCATGGCTTACCAGCCCCCAGGGTCGCAGTCTGGTACCACACACTGTATCTAAAAGCATGACTATAGGCATGTCAGTCAGCCAATAATGCCAGAGTTATGCTAGAGAAGAACTAACTGACAAAAGCTCCATGGAGATAAAAATGAGATGCTGCATTCAAGCACAGTTTACAGGGACATACAGTGATAAATGAACCCAAGTTTGAAACGGAAACTGCACCTCCTAATTACATGATTTATATTACGTAAATAATGAATTAATAGTAATTAATGCCAGATATCTGGATTCTAGTCTCAGTTAAGACAGCAGTTTCTAGGCAAAAAAGACCTTTTTCATTGCATCTTGGGCTGTTAAAAGAAAACCACTTGTAGCACTTTTCTTACTGTGACTGTTCAGATTGCAAACTCCTAAGAACATTTATCTTGGCATTAGAAAGCACCTTGAGACAACCTCAGCACAACAGAGGCTGCAATTACCAAAACTGGGGGGTTTTGCAAACACTACTACTTCAGTTTATTTTCCATAGAGAAACAAGGGCATTAAAGGGGGAAGCAATCCACATGAGAACACAACTGCTGTGCTTCCCACTGGATCTTATTATCTCATTGGCTCTGCCTTCCTGTGCACCCCTGTCAATGCACTGCCAATATAGACGTTAGGCTGGGTGTTCAAGCGAACAGCGTGTATGAGACAGCATTCTGACATTAAATCAAGGCTGTAACGGATGACATTTCATTGGGATCCTGAGGACAGGCAGCTCTTGGAATGCCATGTACCAGCAGAACCAGCCAGGCAGAGCAAAGCAGCAGCGTGTTATGGACACTGCTCCTGTGTGAAGGGAGAAGTGCCTTAGCTCCAAACAGGGATATTTTCCTGCGTAACTGTGCAGCCACTGGCCCTGCAAGATGCAGAGTGAAAAGGAGAGCACTTCATCACCAGGCAAGTGTGAATGAGATGGCATTTCCCAAATTACTACTCACTCTTTGCTAGAAAATTAAGCCCACTCTAATATATTTGGGTTGAACACCACTTGCTTGGTGCACAGGGGAAATCACAGAATCAGAATAGTGTGGGGTGGAAGGGACCTTCAAAGCTCACCTAGTTCAACCGCCCCGCAATGAGCAAGGACATCTTTAACTAGATCAGGTTGCCTAGAACCAAATCCTGCCTGGCCTGGAATATATTTCCAGGGATGGGGCATCCAGCATCTCTCTGAGCAATCTCTACCAGTGTTTTACCACCCTCATTGTAAAGAATTTCTTTCTCACATCCGGTCTGAATCTCCCTCTTTTAGTTTAAAACCATCACACCTCACCCTGTCACAACAAGCCCTGCTAAAAAGTCTCCCCCCCCCACATGTTTCTTATTGTGTTGGGGAAACATTACACCCACCATCTCGTGCTTAGTTCCAGCTCTCTGCATATCAACCTGCAGGAGAAAGGTAAAGCCAGGAAGGAAAGGAAGAGAGAACAGGGCAACAGAGAAACCTGTTACATCAAGAGCGTGCTGCAACTGGGAGCGGTGACAGTGATTTATAAGGCAGCACTGTGCCAGAGTGTAACTGTCACGCTGGCTGTTCCCTGAGCTGCAGCCAGAGCCCTGACCACAGAACAGTGCTGCAGAAATGTGATGGGATTTGATAGTTCTGATTCCTCTCTGAACTGATGCAATTCAGAAATGAGATTTCCATCACACTGCTGCTGTAATTGGAAGCAAATTTTGCCAGGAGTGTTTGGAGAACAGTTGGGATTCATGTTTTAAATAAGAAGTCAGCCTGGAGGGGAGGATGTAGGTGAGGAATATGTGAGAGCATCAGCCACAAGGTGTGTGCATTTCCAGCAGAAATCCCCCTGGACAGCCCGGTTTGCTTTTGGAGCCACTAAAGCACAAAGGAAATTACAGAGCTCCCAGCATCTTCTTTCCAGGGAAGCCCTAATCCTGGCACCTCCTGCAGTCCGGGCTGGTGACAGGCACTGAGGAGGCTCTGCTCCCACACCACGACAGAGAGAACAGAACAGGTTCAGCACTTTCATCCCTTCTCCAACAAACGTGCTGGAAGAATTAAACTTTTAGAGTCCATTCCTATGAAGGAAGGTGGAAAATATCAACAAGGAATTTAACCGGACCCTGCATCATGTTATATCACATGGCAGGGCACCACTGTGCTCCTTTGCTAAGGAAGAACATAAAACCGGCAGAGAAAAGCAGAATCAGGATGCTGTTGATGGCTGTTTGGAAAAGACTACTGGTGGAAACGGAATTTTACCACTAGCAATGAGATGAGCAATGGGAAAACTATTTCCCATTAAAACCAGCTCCATGGGTTTTCAACCAGCTTAAAGATACCTACACAAACATATGCATGTATTGATGAATCCAGTATGTTCAGGCAACTAACCAGTACGACATGAAATCCAAACCCACATCCATCCCCCAGGCTGGAGGGGGCTTAGAGCAACCTGCCTTAGTGGAAGGTGGGTAGGAAGTGGATGAGATCTAAGATCCTTTCCAACTCAAACCATTCCATGATTCTACAAATGCAAAGAAAGGAATCTGTATCTTCCAAGGGCTTTATTAACACTTTGACTATTACTTTTTGCTCCTTCCTCTAGAAAACAACTAATGTTTAACTTGCTCCTCGACTAAACCCCCTACCCAACATACATACAAAACGCATCTTTCTCCTTCCCTGATTCTAACACCCCTCTGGGAAAGGGCAGGAAAACTCAAAATATGTGTATTTAATGTTATTTTGTTAATTACCAGATCTTCCTCATGTCAAGGTCTTATGGGTTTGTGAGCAAAGAGACAAAACGTAGATTTGATGGTTTTCTCCTCCGTTGCTTTCAAATTTGAATACCTTTCATAGATAACAGAAGAAAGCAAAGAAAAGTAAATCCATCACTGAGAAGGCTGGCATGAAGTAAGATATAATACATATGCCATAGGTGATTTAGAGGATTCTGGCATCAGAACCAACTAGTGAGGCTCTGCATGCAGGTTCATCGATAACGCAGTAATTTATGTGACAACATTGGGGGGGTGGGGGGGGAAGGACTGATGAAGGAGGAATACACAAACATGAATTTCCTTCAACACAGCCTAAATTTAATAAAGCAATCCCACAAGTGCCAGTGAACACCACAGCTCCTGAGTGATTAAACAAGTACGAGCATAAACTATGCAGCACAGTTCATCAACTTGGGTGCAATTGGGAAGAGCACCCACTGCAAGGCAAAGCCTCCGCAGCACCGGCCCAGCGCATCCACATGCACACAGACTCGTCCTCAGGTCAGCACTTCAATCCTACACTGTAGGAGCAGTTTTCCCTTCACAAGAGGGTTTTCCACTTCACAAGAGGGTTTTTCCCCTTCACAGCACTATTCATTACTGGAGACAGGCTTTTTGCAGCTGTCCAGGAGGCAGCAGGACTTTGCTCATGCCTTCACTTTAACATAAAATACGGATTTCCTACCCACTCCCTTTCTGGTTTTGAAAGATTAAGGCTAATCCGAACAGGGCCCCAGTGGAACACTAGGATTTATTTTCCATACTTACTTTTTTTCCAGTTAAAAGCCCAAGCTTGAATTCACAACACGTTTATCACTGTGCTCAGCATCACTGACTAGATCTATTAATAGCTTTCCCAATTTCTAATGTTAACATAAGTTTCTTCCCATACATACACACACACATTTCTTTCTCCCTTTGCTGTTTTAAAGGCATAAATTTATGCTGGCACTTTCAAATGCATTTCAATGGCGTTAAAGTGGCATTTCAATGAGACAAGCAGCTCAGTCATTCCTTCACTCACCAAAGAGACCAAGGTTGGTTTCGGTGTCTGTCCAGAACTGGGGATGTAGATGGCTCATGGAGGCCCTTATGTTCACAGGGATTTCCATGTTATTCCCTTGTAGGAGCGTCAAGACTCACGTAACTATAATCTTCAAACATCTGAGCCTGGAACTTTCCTGCTCCCCATACATTACTTTTGTCGTCTTTAAAATTCATGTTAGAGTCCTAAATTCATCAGGATAATGAAGGATGTGCATGCTGGAAATCAGGAGGTGTTGGGATAATTTTAATCTAGCTGAGACTGGCAACTGTCAGGCTCCCTGGAAAATCACAGCTATAAGTAAAGCATTTAGTATTAACAATTCAGGGTGGGAAGGAATCAGGGCATTATGAACAAAGACCTAACCTTGGTTCATTGATGCTGTGTCACTGCCATCAATGTGAACAGGATCCAAATGTATACAGTTCTGTATAATAAGCAAATCCCTCATTCATGGATTCTTGCTTTTTTTCTTTCCTAATTCAGTCCCAAATACCTCAGCTGAATCAGTGAACTGATGGGATTTCAGCATCCTGGTCCACTTCAGCTCTGGGTCTGACCAAGAGCTTCAGGGACACACTCCTGGTGAGTAAGTTGCCCCATTCCACCAAATGGTCTTTCTTATCTGCTCTTCAGACGATGCTAACACCTTCACAGCCAAAAACCTCTTCCCTTATTTGAATGGGATTAGCAAGTGGATTTTCTGTAGTGGCTGATTAGAGGAAAATACAAGATATTTATGTCATGAGAGGGCTGATACAGATTTCATTGTATGAAGAGTCAGTGAAGTGACAGGACGCAACAGGCAGTAAGTACATGAGTCAGAAAGGCAATGACACTACCCTTTGAGATAGGGTGCAAGCAGAATGAGCACTTTAAATTCCTCAGCACTTGTAGACAGCTATCAAAACCTCATGAGAAAAAAAAAGTGACCATTTAATATACTTTACAGGCTAGGGAACAGGTTGTAGATAGCTTATCTTACATCTTTTGATAAGCCAGAGCAACAGAGCTCCATGAAAATCCTACGGCTTTTGATAGCACACATCTTCTTTCTAAGCAGCAGGTCTTAACCTTGGCACAAACCTTGACAAAAAGGCCTGTAAAAGACCTCATGAACTGCTGCCAGTGGTGGTGGCCACAGAGACCCCTTCAGCTTTACCTGCAACACACACCAGGCAGGTTCTTCTCACCTTCACCTTCTTCAGGCCTAAACAATTAGGTCTCTACATAAGCATACAGTGCTAAACTCAACACTTCCCAATCTATGTCACTGATTTCCTTCCAACCCCATGGCAGGGGTTGGAGCTGGATGATTTTAAGATCCCTTTCCAGCACAAACCATTCTATGATTCTAACAACTCAACCGCAACACTTTGCTGTTAGCTCGACAAAGCAGTATCTTCCACTACTTCAGTACAAGTTTAACTCTGCTCATCTCATTTCCCCTCTGCCAGCAGTGGAGAAATACCAGTGTTTAAACCCAGGACTCCTCTAGACTTCTGGCAGTGAAAGACAAAACTTGCTTTACCACTGTGACATCAGAATTTACCACCCTTATCCCTGGGGTTTGGAAGAAGGTCCCCTGCAGCTCCTGAATTCCCAGCCTTCCGACAGTGATTTATTAATTATGCAACATGCCTGAACAAACTGAACCCAGTTTACACACAGAGCTGCTTTTTCAACAGTCACACCTTACCTTCAGAAACAATCAGACACGAGGTGGAATTCACTCCGATGACCTTGAGCCATAATGAATCAAATCTGTGGTGAATCACAACCCCTTTATTTCAGGTCACCTTCCAAGACTGTGCTAAGAAGCTTTACAGGGAAGTACTGAAACAACAGGCCCAAAGCTTGAGAGATCTGACATACACCTTATGGCTGTGGCTGACCCCTGCCTATATCCCAGCACCTCATAGGAGTGGGGAGACAGTCCGTGTCCTCTCGTGAAAGACCTAACATCCAGGTAATGCAACCAACTACATGGCTTTGCAGTGCAGAAGGCCATTAGCATTCAGAGCTGCATTTGGGAGTGTTGTCCCTTTACTTGGCACTGGTCAAACCACGTGGACCTGTATGAAACAGTCCCATGTCCAGTTTTGGGCTCTCCAGGACAGACATAGCCACACCGCAGTACAGTCACAAAGGTGACGAGGGGCTGAACAATTCAACATGTGAGAGGCTGACAGGGCTGGGATTGTTCAGCCTGGAGAAGGGAGCTTACCAGTACATACACTTAGCTGAGAGGTGGTGGAAAAGGAGGGGATGAAGACAGAATCTGGATCCAGACGCTCTGATACGCAACAATGGAATGACAAGAGGCAATGGGCATCGACTGAAATAGACAAAACTGCACGGGAACATCAGAAGGAGTTTTGTACAGTTTGGGTGCTCAAGCACTGGGGCAGGATGCCCACAGAGACTTCAGAGTCTCCATCCTTGGAGATGTTCAAAACCCAATCCTAGATGACATTGCCCTGAGCAAGTACATGATCTCCAGAGGATGCTTCCAGCCCCAGTGACTCTGATTCTGCAAGGTCCTGTCAAGATAAGCACACAAGATGAGGAAGTTTCCAGAAGATAGAAAAGGTTGGTACTACCCTGCAGATCCCCTTCCTGAATATCAAAAGGGGTGTCACTGTCACCCGAAACAGTTTTAATGAAGATTATATTGTGTTTGCACCTTGTCTCCAGTTAACACTGCTGATGTGTGTGTGCAGAATGGTGACTACAGAGCACAGACCAGGGCATAAACCAAGCTGGAATTTACTGCTTACATAGATTTCTTATTGTAAGGCCTCCATCTGTTTCTCTGTGCTTGTACTCTGGAAGAACTGAAGCCTCTCCATTGCCTTTACCCTTCACTGCTCAAATTCAGATCCATGTGACAATCGTAGCTCTGGTTTGTTCTATCCCTCTTGCTCTGTATCACAGGAGGATGTGTGTGACTCTTGCAGGCAGTTTCTATACACTTCACAAAGCAATCTTCCTAATCATGATCTGAAGCAAAACCCAATTATAGGCCCACTCTTCTGTCCATTATATTACTATTAGCAAAGATAAAAGCTATTGCTTGTAGTGTTGCCCTCCCTCTCTGCTATCCTAAAACCTCCCACCCAGAGAGCTCTAGAAATAATAGCAGCACACGCTGCTATGGAAGGATCCATCAAGAGGAATATCTTCCTTTCCAGTTAGCAGAAACGAAGGGACCAGCTGCTTTTGCAACCAATGGGGAATGTGAATCATGCTCATTACAGTCGGGATCTAAGAGGAGCTCAATGCCTGATCACCATCTCCCCCAGGCACCCACAGGGCCAGACAGCTTTCCAAACCCACTCTGAACTCCACAGTTCCTACAGAAGTCTTCTGGGGTTTGATGCTTGGTGCTGAGTGCTCTTGATTAAAGAACATTCCTGACTGCAACCACAGCTGTTGGAAACTCTGCCCAAGCAGTGAACTGGATACAGGAACACTCACTTTAGCTTCTACATCTTGCTGACCTTCACGGCTGTAAAGAACAGCTGCAATGGACTTACTGTGCAATGACCAAAGGGACCAGCTCAAGAGCAGTGAGGGAGCACTGCCAAGGCCACCACTGACCCATGGCACTGAGGGCCTTGTCCACACAGAGTCTTGGGAGAACCCAGCCTCCTCCTGGCTCCATCCTCCTGTCAGGCACTTGTAGGAGAGGGTAAGGTCCCCCTGAGCCACCTCCTTCTCCAGGCTAAACCCCCCAGATCCATTCCCCATCACACTGTGCCCCAGGCCCTGCACCAGCTCCGTTGCCCTTCTCTGGCCAAGCTCCAACACCTCAGTGTCCTTCTTTGCAGGATTCATCCCTGTGCAGGTTTAGGGAGGAAACAAGAGTTTCCAAATCACAGCACATCAGTGTGCTGCACTGCTACACCTGGGTATCTTCCTTGTTGGATTTTTTATGCATTTTGTTTTGTTTTCATGCATTCATTTTTATGTTCATATGTTCTGAGAGAATGTGGATTGATAATTTTTTTTCAGCAAAAATCATCCTTAAGGAATGTATTTGTATCTACATATAAAATACTATCTAATATACATGGAAACTGCATAACATGGAAGACATTGCAGAGGGTTCTCAACACGCTGTGCGAATTATCCAAGGTTTTAGCATCCTGTCTTACAACAGCTCTGCTGAGCAGCTCACTCCACTCCAGGGGGATGGTAGAGATGGCTTTTTGGTTAAAAATAAAGGTTATCTGTTCCAACCCTATTTACTTGAAAGAACACTTGAACAATTTCCCATTCTCAAATGACAGTGTGCAAAGCTCAGCTATTTGTACTTAATTCCAAGGGTAGGATGAACCTCACCCAGGTTTACAGCACAGGTACATATGTGGATGCACATGTCTGTATGTTTGTCTCAGTGTCCAAAATCAGCTGTTGCAAATGTTCACCAGTATCAGTCTGAAAGACCAAATCAGGCTTTTCTTAGTGACACTGTGGGCTTTGGCTGCCTAAATCCCACTGTTTGCTAAATCCTCTGCCCAATAAGTAACAAGTGCAGGATAAAACTTTCTTCTGAAGTCAGGGAACAGGAAACTAAAGTTCAAGGGTTTGAGAAGGTTTTGTGTGTTTGGTTTGGGGTTTTTTCCAGTCTAAATGCATTCTAAACAGTAGGCTGCTCTTTTATGCTAACTATGGCTGGGAGAGAATGGAAATACTTGCTGAGAGAGAGGCATAAATAGCTTTGATATCAAAGGCACTGAAAAGCTTTATTTACATTCACTCTGTGTGAATAGCAGGTTCCATATGGTCAGAGCCATGGATTACAGCTCAGTGGGAGAAGGTGAATAGGTTATCTAGAGCTTCTTATACAAATTGTAGTCTTCCAGCAAATAACACAGTTCTCAGCTTCTTGGGCTTTAATAGGTCTATCTGAACTACTTTATCATTCAAATCTGACGTGAGCTGAAGTAATGTGGAATTGCATAAGTGCATAAAGCTGAAAAGAAAGCAGAAGAGGTTGTATTGCTCTTCAAAGTCATTATAACAAGTGTGGGTTTCCTCCAGTGGGGATTAATGGAGGGGACTATTAAAAACAGAAACAAGTGGAAAACCACTTCAGAATCCTCTCTTACAATCTCCTCTTATGCTGCTGTAATACTACAGGGCGATACACAGCATAATACTAAAGACTGGCTGACTGAGAGTAATGAAGCTGCAGCTTTTGCTGCTGAGTTAGAGAATAGCTTTAGCCAAAGATAAAGCATCCTGTGCATGGAAAGAAAGCTCTGTAACAGTATGAAAGATAGGGAGAAAATTCACTCATCTGTGTATGATGCAAGACTCCAAACAGCCATCCTGGACCACCTCTGCTAAGGAGGTCTGTTAGCAAGCTGCTCAGGGGTCACTATCCACAGCAAAGTTCTGGGGGAGATGCAGCCATACTTGTTTCAGAGATAAGACTACGAGAAGAGAAAGAGGCAATGGCCACGAGTTGCAAGGAGGAAAATCCTGATTTAATATATATTATTCTCATGATTATTATGATAGAAATATATATATAACATTGTCAAGAGGGTTATTAAAGACTGAAATACGCCCCACAAAGGCATTCAGACAAGGCCTACCTGCAGACTGATAGCGCCTTCAGAGAAACAAGAAGCTCTGGATGCACAACGGGAACATCTCCACAGCCTTCAGACATCCACTGCCTCTCATACGGAGTATCAGCATGACTCTGGACAGTGGTGGGACTTGGATTTGTTGCACCCAAGTCCCAGTTCGGGAGGTTTTAACTAAGGCACACTCAACACAACTCTGATCTACCCACTGAAGATCTCTGAGGAGTAAAGTGACAACACTCCTCATTTCAAACCTTTGACTGAATAAAAAACAGGGTTTCATCAGATATTTAATGTTTAGCCCCCATCCAACTTGGACTATTGAAAGGTGCCCCTGCCTGTGGCAGGGGGCTGGAGCTGGATGAGCTTTAAGGTCCCTTCCAACCCAAACCAGTCTGGGATTCTACTGAAGTTTAAAGTGCTTTGGAACTCTAAGAGAAACAGAAAGCAAATAAATGCACAGACCATTGGGTTTGCCAGTCAATGCAATAACAACAACAACTCATCATTATTACAAGCTTGAGATAGGCACTGGTGGTAAATGATGTTCTCCTGTGTTCTCCAGAACACTTCAGTAGTGATTCTCTGTTAACCCAGGGACTGCTCTCACGAGGCAATGCAGGGCTCATGCCAAACAGCTGATTTCCAGGCAGCTGCAGCATTTCCCACACAGAATTATTCACAGCTTGGTGCTGGAGGAGATAATCAACATATGGAATAAGATGGTGAAGGGCTGGAGACGAGAGGGCAGAAATAGAAATTCCAAACCTGCCAGCTGGGGAAATAGGAGGGATAAGAAAGAGAAAAATAGGATCAGAAAGACAAGAGACTTGGCAATTTTCTGACTGGAAATCCCTCTGTAATGAAGAAAATGAATGAGACATCAACCAGCCCCAGGCAGGAGTAATACTTCCAGAGTACTCATCTAAGTAGAGAGCTGAAGTTTCCTTTCTAGAGACTTCCCAGTTGCCAGTCCAAGAGAAATGGCAATGAAAGTGTATGGTATGTGCCAAAGTGCTTCCAAAAATCAGTTTTCACCTGTCCTGTTACTTGGTTCTGGAAAAGTGTACCTGGAAGCTGAGCTAAGAATTAACAGAAATCATCCTGCCATATAAAACACCCCATGGTAGGAATAGGAATCTCATAGATCAGCAGAAAATACATACAAAGAGAGCTATACACGTATTACATCTACTCATCCATACCTATCAGTTGCTTTATAGCCGAAATTCACAGGAAAGAGAACAAAACACAGGCAGAGAAGGGTGTTCTGTGATCTAGGCAGGGAGCATAGCTCCTCCTTACATGCTTTTCCTCCTCATTTCCCAGAAAGCCTGCTGAAATCACACTGAGCTTTTGACTGCTGAAGGGCAAGCGAGGACAATATTGTACGGACAGACAAATGAACAGGGAAAGGGATAATGGAGGAAACAAAAAAAGCCCAATCCTGTGGTTCTCAAGCAAGCCAGACGTGCAATTCAGACTGTACCAGTTAACAGCAGTCAGGCTGCAAGAGAATATCATACCAACAGCATTCCCAAACTTCTGGCTCACAGAAAGAGCTGACAATTCCCCTGTTTTTCAAGTGTCAGGGTGGAGTAAGCAAAATACAGCATCTCTCCTGACACCATGGGAGATATCCAGCTCCATTCCTAACCACGCCATCTGGGCTGCCTGCCTTCTGCTGTACTAACTTCCCACCTCTGCACACAGCTCCTCTTGCTGGAGGCAGTTCTGCTTCTTAGGAATGCCAGTGTTACATGGGCCTTGGCACAAGGAGCCACCGACTGAAATGATGAACGTACACCCTCGAGTTTATATCCCAGGGTTCCGCATGCATGAAGAACACACTTTGTGTTCCACAAGTATTTACTCAGCTCTGCATAGGCCATACCAGGAAATGAGAAACTGCTCTAATTTCCATTGGCATCAGCATGAGTCAGCTTAAGGAAGACAACATAAAGCACAACGGAACAGGCACAGACACCAGACTTCCACCTGAAAATCTTGAAGATAATGGGCTCCATTTAAGGCACTGCTGTTGCAGGCCATGGAATGTTTGTTAACGTTTGACTCCCATGTTAAAGATCTCATTCTTAGGAATTCCAGCTGTCCCAAGCAGGCCAGGATGATGCAGGAATTCAGGCTATTTCCTCTAGTACCTTACAGCATCCTTATGAAACAGTAGGTTATCACAGACTCCCATTTAGGAGACAGGATTTTCTCCTGTTCCTCTTAAACCTCTGCACTGGTATTCCACTTACGCTGAGCCTAATGATGGAGAAACAGCAGCCTGGGACCAAGGAGTGAGTTAGGATGGGGGCTTTTGGGGATAAATACCAGGTAATACTACAAAAGAGTTCTGGATTCCTGCTCACTTGCTTCCAGACTGAACACATGCTCTGTGTACCACTGGGCTGGACCCCAGGTATCCCTCAATCCTGGTTTAAAACAGCCTACAGGGAGATTACAGCATGACATGGGATTTCTGTTGTATTCTCATCATCCCCAGGCAGAAGAGAGACAGGAAATACTCTCCAAACCCCTCAAAATTTTACAGCCATAAAAGTAAAAGTAAACCAAGAAAGTCAATGGTTAACATCTTGCAAAACCTTCCCTGCTTACTTCTGTGCTGTCAAGAAAAGGGCTGTGAGGCAGGAAGATGGAAGTGCCTTTCAAACAGTGAGTGAAATGAACTGGACGTTTGTAAAAGAGCTCAACTCAAGTGTTGTGCTCAGCTAGCACTCCAAAGCACGACTGCAAGCTCATACCCACCCTTACAAGAGTGATTTCAATGCGTTTGACAGAAATGTGTTAGACTCCAATCAATAAGCAACCCTGTAATAAGCAACATCTACAAATTATGGCTTTACTCGTGTTCTTCAAGCTTTGGAAACTGCTCCAAAACTCAGGGAGGTGGGAAAACAAATACTTTATTCTCTGCTCTGCCACAAGCAAATCACTCGACCCTATGCCTGCTGGAGGTACATCACCCTGTAACGTGGGCACTCTGAACAGGAATGCTGCAAACGATGCTCTGCATCTTTAAGGTAGGAGAGGGTGACGTATTACAGAAATACTGATGACACTCATCAGCATTCATCATTCAACAGGGACTGTAGTGACAGGACAAGGGGTGATGCATTCAAACTGAAACAGGGGAAGCTCAGGTTGGAGGTAAGACAGAAGTTCCTCCCTGTGAGGGCGGTGAGGTGCTGGCACAGGTCAAGTACCTCTTGGTGGCTTTCACATTACCAGATAGCAGGAGTTTTCGTACTAATACTGAATGAGTTCGAAAAAACACTCTGACTTCAGTGCTCCTTGCTTTGTACTTGATTATTTTTAAGCACTACATGGCAAAGCAGCTTTATAAACTAAATGTGCCACCACTGTTGAGCTCTGGTCATGCAGATCAGCTCCTCACCCCAGCTCTGGCGGAAGCTACCTCCAAATAGGAAGAATAGGAGCAAAAGCCAACAGAAAAGGTGGGTTAAAGCCATTCCTCTTCGTCCTGTCCCTACAGGCCCTTGTTCCAAACCTCTCTCCAGCTTTCTTGTAGCATCTCCTTGAAATTAACCTCCACCTTTCTGTGTTGGTTATTGTGTGGGGGTCAGCTTTGCTCTGCCTGCTGTTACATTCCCAATAGGCTGTGCATTGCTCTCAAACTTAACATCCCAAAAGCTTGATGATCACAACCAAAGGTGCTGTGCAGTGATTTCTCTCTCCCTAATGCCATTATAACAGCTAAAGACCAAACACATTTAAATGCTTTTGGTGTGAGACAGACCAGCAGGTAACACACATAACATATCTCAAGAAGCCAGAGCTCTCCTCTCCTGGCCACAGGAGACCTCAACACACCTCCATAGACATGCCCCCAAAGCACACTGCTATGTAATGGACATCTGTTTTCTGCAGGTGCATGAACTGCTGTCATGCAATATGGATTTTAATAGAGAATACAAACCCACACAATCAAACAATTTCTTCTCTTTATCTGATAAATGTATCTTTCTTCCTTTTATCTAATTCATTAAACTCCAAAGCAAACACAGAATTTTCCTACCAATCTCTAAGGGTTTATGAAGCAGAGACTCAATGGAACTAGATATACCTTAATTCACCTGTTAAATCATACTATTGATTTAATACACACAATCCAACAGCCTAGCTGGATCAGGATGGATTAGATTATTCAAGAGGGTAGGGTGGAAGTGTTACATGATGGCAGGAAGAGATAAAGGATTAGCTGAATGTTCTGACTGGGATGTGGGTCATACTTTAACTTGTGTCAGATCAAATACCTGACAATTCATACCGGCGTCCCGGGTTTCATCCTTACTATTGAACTGAAGCAGATGGAGAAAGAAGTTCATGCTTGAGAATCCTCTTCTACTTGAGACACCAAAGATAAGGAGCATGCTGTAATCATTGGAAGTTCCCCAGACCACAGAATCCCAGCCTGGTTTCTGTTGGAAGAGATCTTAAAGCTGATCCAGTTCCAACCCCTGCCACAGGCAGGGACCCCTTCCACTGGAGCAGCTTGCTCCAAGCCCCTGTGTCCAACCTGGCCTTGAGCACTGCCAGGGATGGGGCAGCCACAGCTTCTCTGGGCCATCACCCTGTGCCAGTGCCTCAGCACCCTCACAGGGAACAGCTTCTGCCTNCAAGCCCCTGAACCTGGCCTTGAGCACTGCCAGGGATGGGGCAGCCACAGCTTCTCTGGGCCATCACCCTGTGCCAGTGCCTCAGCACCCTCACAGGGAACAGCTTCTGCCTTCGATCTAACCTGAACTTCCCTGTTTCAGTCTGAACCCATACTCCTCTGCCCTGACTAAACAGATTTAGGCAGGAGTCCATCTAAATTCAGAAGCAGGAAGAAGCAATCTACCCATTCCTCAGTTCTTCCACCTACAACTACAAATAGTTTTCTGTTTCATTTCATGGCATTTCTTCCTACCCTGATGTTACAACCAGAAACCACACTGGGAACAATTTGGGATTGAACAGAAAATGATAGTGTCTAGACAGCAACTATGCCTGAAGTATTTTCAAGAATATAAAAAACAAGCATTACCATCAGCTCTAATAGCAAGAGCTTAATAGTGATGTTAATTTGAACTGATTCAAGGTGGCTATTCAAAAAAAACCAACCCAAACCAAAACCACAAAAGAAAATCAATGACCTGGAACAGAAATTCCAATTTTCAAAGCAGGACAATTATGATATTCAACTAATACTGAGTTTTCTAATGAACAGTATTAGATTATACTGTTTATAGAATAGCCTGCAAGAAACCTGGAGAGGAGCTTTGGCCAAGGGCCTGTAGGGCCAGACCAAGGGGAATGGCTTGAACCTGCCCGAGGGGAGACTGAGCTGAGCTCTGAGGCAGAAGCTGTTCCCTGTGAGGGTGCTGAGGCGCTGGCCCAGGGTGATGGCCCAGAGAAGCTGTGGCTGCCCCATCCCTGGCAGTGCTCAAGGCCAGGTTGGACACAGGGGCTTGGAGCAAGCTGCTCCAGTGGAAGGGGTCCCTGCCTGTGGCAGGGGCTGGGACTGGATGAGCTTTGAGGTCCCTTCCAACCCAAACCAGGCTGGGATTTTCATGCTTTATGCCCCCCCTCCATCTGGGATTCAAACACTTAATTCATTTTTATTCTTAAGAAGTAAACTGAGCTGCAAACGGTTCGATTTACAACTAAAAGGAGACTCAAATCAGGCACTGGATTCCCTTCCGCATTTGAGAAAAATCATTCCCTTGAAGAAGAATGTATTTTGTTGTAACACTCCAAGGGTTTGCTGCTCTGGGTCCCATCTGCACACCTTTTTAAAGCAGCATGCCAAGTTTTTTATCCACAGCCCATTTTCCCTGCCTGTCTGTGGACTGCGATGCTTGGTTAGGTTCAGACATTCAGAAAGAGGTCTGCAGGCAAGTATTTACACACTGAATGACCCGGACTAAACCTCAGCACTTGGCTAGTGGAAAATACTCCTACAAAACCTGCTTCTGTGTACCAGATGAAGCTGCTCTGACTGAGAGTACCTCTAGGAACACATAACATCAAATAATGGCATGAGAATGTCAAAGAGGCTGGTTCTGCTGAGGTCAGATTAAGTTAAACTGGCAGCATTTAGTGATTACTTCTGGTTTATGGAAAAAGCTGCATGCTTTGATTTAAAACCCAAGAAAACATAGATTTGAAATTGAAGAACTTTGTGGTTTTAATGCAAATCCATGTATTGCCAGATCAAGAGCCATAGTAAGGGCTATTGTAATCCTCTGAGTCAAGATGCATTAGGATCTGGTCCTTTACGTCCAAGCCAAAGGGCACATTTTTAAAAGAGCTTGTCTAAGCTTTGCAGCTCAGCTCCTACAATCAAAGCTCTAAAGAGCTTCTTGGCTTTGCCCTGAGTAAGCAAGAAAAATTACAAAGAGAAAAGCATCAAAAACTCTGGACCCTGAAAGTGGCCGAAACCTTTACAAGAGCGAACAGCTTCCAGGCCGATGCTGGCATTCCAAGGGAACAACAGAAGTGGTCTTCAGGGTCTCTAAACCAAACACTACCCCTTCCATAATAGTGCCATTATGTTCTATTGGTGGTGTCTCTGCACGACTGCACTGATAATGAAGTCCATGAAGGATGCAGTCTGCCTTCTGCAGAGACTGGAGCAGGCAGTGCCTGGCAGGGAAGGAAATCAATGACTCCAATGCAAGCACCCTGTTGGCTACAGTGTGGAGTTATCAATTTTCCTCCCAGCTAGACAGCAGCTGCTTCAGTCACCAAAAAAAAGGAAAAAGAGGAAAAAGAGAAGAAAAAACAACAAACAACCCCCCACCCTCCATAGAGCAGCCACCACGCCATACATCGGGCTAGAAACAGGGGTATGGAGGAAGCTCATCTTCATGGCAAGCTGAAGATGCAGCTCTTTTGGTAAGATTTTAATTTCCAGATCTTCAACCTTAAGCACCAGGGCATGTGCTCAAGCTTTCTACATGGATCTAACCCCAAAGCAGATCCCCTCAGCTGCTGTGGATAGAGGGATAAGCTCAGCTATGGAAGGCTCTCCTGCTAGGTCAGTGCCTGCCCACTGTCTGCAATGACATTCAATTTAACTCTGCTAGAGTGAGTCACTCGTTCACAGCCTGATTTTCCCATTAAGAGAAAAATATTAAGAGAAGTGTTATCTGTAACCAGGCAATGAGGAAACAGAAAAGCATAACTACAGCTTCAGCTCCCCCAAAAGTGCTGCCTATGCTGCTATCAGTGTGCTGGTTTCCAGCACTGAGCCAGGCACCGAGCTGGCTACAGCGCTCACTGAATTGAATGGTGGCATGGTTTAGCTGGGGTTGCTTCAAGGCCTCACTCTGTACACATCTGACTGTTCATCTCACGGGAGAGCAGAGACACACACAGCCAGGCCAAGATTTGGGCTAACTAAATGAACTGCTCTAAGGATCCCAGTACAGGTCAGGACAGCACTTCTCAGAACAAGCATGCTTTTAGAGTGTAAGAAGGTTCCTTAATCTGTTTTCCTTCATGAAAGGAACATAAATCCACACTACATTAGCACCACGACCCTGAGAAAAATGGTGAAATAAACACAAACTCCTCCCTTAACACCTCACAGACAAATCAGACCTGGATTCCCCATATTTACGTGGAAAAGTAATCTGCAGAGTAACAAGTACTTCATGAATCCTGATCACAAATGAAGTCTGAAACTTACTGTGCATAATAGCAACCACCCATGCATGCACATTTATTCTATGGTGAGTTCTAATGGCATCTTTCTTGGTTAGGAAGGTAACACAGTGCTTATTACAGACCAGGATGATAGCATGGACAATACAGATGACTTGTACTAAATATATCCCTTGGTTACCTTGTGGACAGGGTCTTGCTTACCTGCCCACATACCCAACTCACAGTCCTGGCAAGTCCAGAGCATTAACACTCTCTGGGCTTTTCTATGACATTGTGCTTTTCAATTTGGTAGACTTCTGAGTTAATAAACCTGCTTTTCCCTTCACTGGAACAGAGTGGGTACTGAGAACCATCACCCTGAACCTCTAAAATATCCTGGGACACTCCATAAGCTTGGTACAGCGCTGCAAGCCCGTAATTTGCAAAAGAAAAGTAGCAGATATTTTACATTTAAACACTGCAAGTGTCAACTCTGGGTACGTGCATCAGCAAGAGACTTGGTGAAGAAGAACAAATAAGACACTACTACATATATTTATTTCAAGCAGAGCAGCAGACAGCACTAACTTACTGTAATACTGAATTTCAAGCTTGGGCTGCTATGCTAGAATCACCAAAGTTATTTTATACCACTGAGGATGACTGTATGGCCTTTATTTTAATATCCTGCCATTAACCAGTTCTCTGTGTTAATTCAGAACAGAGTCAAGTGGAAGCCTGAACACAAACACTACGACAACCCCTGCAATTCCTCATCCTCTTATAGAATTATGGAATGGTTTTACAGACATGGTCTGAAGGGACCTTAAAATCACCAAGTTCCAACCCCCTGCATGGGCAGGGACCCCTTCCACTGGAGCAGCTTGCTCCAAGCCCCTGTGTCCAACCTGGCCTTGAGCACTGCCAGGGATGGGGCAGCCACAGCTTCTCTGGGCCATCACCCTGGGCCAGCGCCTCAGCACCCTCACAGGGGAGAAGAACTTCTGCCTAAGATCTAAGCTGAACTTCCCGTTTCGGTTTGAACCCATCACTTCTCACCCCATCATTACAGTCCCTGATGCAGAGCTCCTCTCCAGCATCCTTGTAGCCCCCTTCAGACACTGGCAGCTGCTCTGAGGTCTCCACGCAGCTTCTCTGCTTCAGGCTCAACAGCCCAAATGTTCCCAGCCTGGCTCCATATAGGAGCTGCTCCACTCCCTGAGCATCCTCGTGGCCTCCTCTGGACTTGCTCCAACAGCTCCATGTCCTTTTCATGTTGAGGACATCAGAACTGCACACAGTGCTGCAAGTGGGGTCTCACAAGAGCAGAACAGAGGGGCAGGATCGTCTCCTTCAACCTGTCTTTGGGGAGGCAGCAGCTCACTGCAGGAACTAACATGGTTAAGCATTCATCCACGAGAAGCTTTGACTTTCAAATGGAAGCCTTCAGCATCAAGACAAATCCATCATTCTAACACTCAGAACTAAGCCATTGAAACCAAAGGAAATGAATCCATCCAGGGATCATTAGCCATGTGTAAAGCATTGCTCCCAGAATTAATAGATGCTATGTCATGCCTTGGGACTACTTTCAACCCGTTCCCAGTCAGCTGGAAAAGGACAGAGGAAAATTTCTATTCTATTTTTTCCCTGCTCTCTCTTTCTTCCTTCCTGCCTCCTTTTGAGATCCACACTGCTGAGAACTTCTCCACAGAGCAATTCATAATCTATTAAAATAAGCACTGCTGCTGCTGAGCATAAACCCAAAGATGAATTAGCAAAACAGGAGAATAATACTAACAGTGAGGAGCTGACAGCTCCTTGCAGGCATGGGAATAGCTTGCACCAAATGTCTCCCTGCCCCCTGAGATGAGTACTCCAAAGCACAACATCTGCATCAGAAAACAGCCACTAAAAAGGCTGATTTTATTGCTCGAACCTCAAACTTCAGGACCTCTTCTGGCCACAGACTGATCATGAGCATAAGGAATGCTGCTTACTCTGGGTCATACAGCAGTAATAAAGTCTGTGTAGATTATACAACCACTAATGAACTATTAACATATGCTTCCTTTTACTGAGAGGTTTCAAAGGTTTCTAAGCCTTGGGATCCATCCCAGGGAGCATCAAACAAGCAGCTCCTTTTTAGATTGCTGAATGCTGCCATAACCTGCATGAGAGGAAAAAACCCCATGAAAGTCACTGTGAAAAGCAACAGCTCTCACAGCTTGCTTAGCTCCAGCCCTGCTGCACTCCAGGTTACCCCAGCACTTGCTCAGTGTCTCACTTCTTCCCCTCTTAACACAGCCAAGGGCTGTGCAGCTTTAACCGTAAGCCAACACACAGCAATGAATAACAGTGCATTCCCAAAAAGACTTGCAAACATGTCTGTGCTTTTCAATTTGGTAGACTTCTGAATTAATAACACTGCTTTCTCCTTCAATGGTACACAGTGGATAATGAGAACCGTCATCAGTGCTCTCTTCCCAGTGCTCTTAAATAAGCAGAACCAGTTTGGCTTCCACTTCAGTAGCAAAGATGGAAAATAATCCAACATCTTCATTGCAATGGTCTTCAAGATTTTGTGTACCAGAAAGCAAATGTTTCAGGAGAGAGTGCCCATGAATGAAACAGGGTAAATCAGGAGGATGTTGCCAACATAGGCTTTTAATTGTACTTGCAGGAAAATCAACCCCAAAGGTCTGCTTCCTAAAGCACTGCTTTTGGTCTACAAAGCTGCGCATCTCAAAAAACCTACTGGTCTTAGTCCAAGAGGTGCTGCATTGCTCCAATGGCAGGGGGTTGGAACTAGGTGATCTTTAAGGTCCTTTCTATAATGCAGCTGTAGTTTAAATGCCTCAGCCCCACACAGACCAGGGACTAAGAGTTGCCCTGAGGAACCCCTTCCCAGCATGTATATATGAACAGCGGGTCTGCTTTCAGTTGGAAGTGTGCACCCAACCTAATCCCAGATGGTTACAGATACCCCATCTCTGTGTACAGAAAACAGTTTAAACTGCTATAACCAGTTTAAAAAGCCACCATCAGAGTGGACCAAGAATTGATGTGTTACATGAATTAAAGTTTGCAATAATGACCTTCATTCTCAAGAGGCTTCCTGCTTTGTGAGAAAAGAATCAAGATCTCCCTTCAAAACTGTTCCAGCTGAGAGCTATTCACCATCCTTATCATTTCAATACTTACTGCTATCAAATTACTCTATTAATCTGTGACTTCTAATGATGGCAAGCTTCCTTTTGCTCTCTTAAAGCCAATGGAAATAGAGTTTTCAGCTATATGCATATATGCAGTGTGTGTACATATATATGTAGGAACAGACTCAGGAGCTAGTACTGGGAATGGGTAATTTTGGTTCTGAAGTCATATAAGGGAATCCAAGTGCACTGACAGAGAACTGCAGCACACAAAGTACTTCATTTGATACAGGATTTACAGTTTGAGTGAAATTAAAAGCTACTAACACCAGCCTTTTAGGTCCTTGATACACAGTAACACCTTAACTCCAGTACAGCTTGGTAGATCTCAAAGCATTTCTTAAACTGGCTGCAGACAGAGGGGATAAAGT
The DNA here is from genome assembly GCA_002631895.1 of Agapornis roseicollis. Taxonomy (NCBI): domain Eukaryota; kingdom Metazoa; phylum Chordata; class Aves; order Psittaciformes; family Psittacidae; genus Agapornis; species Agapornis roseicollis. Next base: position 82,657 of record NDXB01009122.1, read on the forward strand.
GCTCTTTCACAGTCACCGAGTGGACTATTCGCACTACAACAAACCCAGCTCCACTGCCTTCCACTCTGGTCATCTTCACCAGCCTGCACTGGTGCTGTCCCCCTTTTAAGTGTCGTTTTATCCCACATACACACAACTTCAACACACTGTGTGACTTACAGAGGCCAAGTTCTCAGCAGGCTTGCAGGCAGGCTACTTTCCACATACACACCGGGATATCAAGATGCTACGGTCACTTACCTACACACTGTCTCTTCTTTATAAAGTCAGATATAAATACTATTCTAAGTAATCTGTATGTTTCCTCAGTTATTATGCTATTACTTAATTCTCCTATGCCTCCACTTCACTGCTGAAGACATTTCAATGCTACATTACACCAGCTATCTTGCAACCCGAGCAATTCTGCAGGTGGCCAAGCAGACACTTTCCCTCCCAGATCATGCTATTCCACGTGTTTCTCCAAATATATCCCTTAAAACTTACAAGAACAGTTGTAGATTCCAGGGAAATAATTCTTGGCATGTGAAAATACATGAGCTGCCAATATTTTGTTCACTGCTACAACAGAAGCATTCCCCTAAACTGGAACAGAAACAGTACAAGACCTCTAATGTGACATGAAGGAAGAAGTCATCACATGTCTGCTCCAGAAACAGCACATCCTTGATCCCCACTGGTGACTTGTGCAGACTTCACTCCTGACATGTGCAAACATTTATTTACAAGTGTATAATCGCATATACTAGCAATAGCCTCAATGCCAGTACCACCAAACCGAATGGGAACTGATGTTCAGAGATTCTGGAAATAGATCCCTTAAAAAGGGAAGAAATAGCTAAAAAAGAACAGGCTTCTGAAAGGGCAATGAATGCAAATTCCAGATCTTCTCATTTTATTCCCTGCTCTTCCAGTGACTTAATGACCTATCAACCACAGTCAAGTCGCTCAATGTTGTTTCTCAATACATTACTTTGCAGTAAGGACCCTCATCTCGCACCCAGCTCACAGCTGGAAGGTGCTGTATGGAAAAGCTTTCATTTCTATGTAGTTTAAAATACAACAACACCTGGAGATACAAACAACTGGCCTGAATTCTACACATCAAAACAACCTGCAACTCCCAAAGCATACCCAAAACAGTAACAAACAGCTTTCTGTACACTGAGGCCCTGAGCCAAATGCATTTGCCACCAAGAGCTACATATTCAGGGCTGTATTCTGGTAAATCAGAAGGAGAAAGTTTAGCAGTAAAAGTTTTTCCATGCCTAACTATCCAATTTTAAAGAATATATATATACACACACAAATATAGACTTTCAAACTGCCAACACTTAAAATTCTTGCTGAAGGCAATTTGCTTTCCATGCCATGAGATGAAAAAGGAGCCTCAGAAGCTGAAGCCATTCAGAACACTCTGGTACTGCAGCAGAGAACACAACAGTGCATTCTCATCCAGAAACACTCATGTTTTCATCTTACTGAACAGTTAGCATGCCCAGAGCACCCTTTCTCATGTAGGGGAGATTAACCATGGTGGCCCTGCTCAACAGCATGCTTACATAGGCCTTCATTTAGTATCCCAAAAATTGGAGGACGAAAGGGTTCTACTATGGTTCTATACCATAGATACAGAACTGTGCATAGAAACAGTGAACATACAACAGGCCCGAAACTGGGTTTGCATTTGATTGCATGGTTTAAAAACAAAACAAGAGTGATTTAATCACTGTTACAGTTTTGTTTCATTTCTTATATTCCACTACTGAATACTGTATCTGCTGTAAATAAAGGAAAACATCAGCTCAGCACAAAGCAAACTGCAGGGCCTGCATTTAAATATCACATCTTCCCTTACTGAGTTTTTAGCCATCAAAACTTTCAGCAAGTACATGTTGTGTCAAAACTCTGTTCTGAAAGCTTAAGCTTTGTACTAACTAAAGACATTATTTGCATCAGCTCCAAAAGAACCAGGCAGGATGATGTAACAACTCAGGAAGGAAAATCTCCTTACAGGTACCAAACTTTGCTGCGAGCTTCCAAACCTTCTCAAGACAACAAAGCTGCAGAAGAACAACTCTGTCCTGTCCCTACAGAAATAAGCTTAAACAATTGGCACATTCATTAGTAATTTGGTGAATTTGAGATGACCACTCACCTTGGATGGATGAAGAAAAGCTGGAGCAGAGAGTTCAAAGCCTTCGTATAAAATCTCACCACAGCCTGGCAGCCCCTGCAACAGAAACAGGTTCCTCTACTCTAAACGCTAAACCAAATTCTGCCCTGCATGAAATGATGCTGAACCCCACCAGGAAGAATTCAGCCCTACTCATGACACAGATGGCTGTTGCTTTGAGTAACTGATGCTTTTAACAACTGTAGTAGCTACCAGGTGCCTTTAATATCAGAAAGGTTTGACTATCACTAGAACACACCCAGTACTGCAGGTGAGTAACATTATATGGAAACAGAAAAGATAATACAATTATGTTATTAACATGTCTCATAGATTTAAGGTTAAATTGACTTTTTACATTACATGTCATCATCTTTGATCATTTTAAGAACTCTTTAACATACACCTCTCGAAACAATATAATTATATATAATTATAACCTGCAATCTGGAATTTTTGGTATTATCAAACTCTGGGTTCACTGCTTCAGTGAATATCATGGTTCCATGTTTTCAAGACATCTGAGTAAATGAGGAAGAGTTACTAGACACAAAAGGAAATCAAGTCACCTATTTGATGCTAGATTTGATCACTCAAATGATCTGAGATTTCTGTACTGAAATCAACAGCTCATCTTGTGCCATCCCACTGTGCCAGCCCAGCCCCATGTGTTATAGAAGCATGTTTCAGAGGACTCCTTTGTCACTCCAAGCCTTGATATGTTCAGCCTTCCATACCACAGTCACATGTGGTGTCTTCACCTTATACCACTAGAACAATCCTGCAGAAATTCCTTATCCAGTGGGAATTCATCGTATCACTGCAAGGCCCAACCTCCCACCCACCCTTTCTGATGCAAACACTGCCACTGAACTAAAACATAAATGGTGCTAAAGAAGCAAACCTACCCAGGAAAGGAACTTCTTCATTGCTTATGTATAATTAGACCTGGTAAAAGAGCCAAGCAGGATCTGACCCTCTGCTACAAGGACATGGCAAACCTGAAAATAACCCCCCCCAAACCAACCAAAGAAAGCCCCCCAATGCCCACTCCTTTGACTGTGGAGTTCCTTTAGCAAATGTAAGATGCAGGCCTTGCAGCAACCAAAGGAATTGGACATAACTGTTTGTACAATGCATTCGATCAACGATTTTGTAATGGCCTGACATAAAAAGTGGCATCCACCATACAGTGCCTGTGTGATGACAGGACCCTGGTCAGGACCTGCTGCCCAGGGACACCTCTTTGCAAGTGTGCACAGCCTGTAGTTCTCACTGGGGTTTGCTTTCTTGCTGTTGTCATTTTCTTTAAGTGAGAGCAAGCAGAACTCTTACTTCACCCATCTTTCTTAGCCTTAAATCTCTCAGTGTGTCAGAATGAGCTCCTCTCCTGACTAAACACAGGGCTCTCTTCTACACCATCATTTTCAGTATTATCACCAAGAAGACAGACATAAAAGTCTCACTATAAATGAGTGAAGTTCACAGGGTTCAATGAGCTCAATTCTCACTGCAGCCTGGCCTGACAGAAATCTGACTGGCACCAGCACATAAAAGTCTGCTTTCAGGGTTTGGCTCAGCCTCCTGCACCAGAACAGTGTGCATTTGAGAGCTAGGCTTCCTCATAACTGAATATTCATTAAAACAAAACTGCAGACACAAAGAGAAGAATATAATGGAATAGTAGATGACTCAACAATAAATCATCATCAATTCCACTAAGCTCACTTCAACCTGTTTACACAATGGAGCAAGGCTACAAGGAAGCCACACACAGACTGCAACAAAGCACACAAACCACCACAAAAAGCTTGGCAAAACATGGGATTGTTTAGGCTGGAAAAGATCTTTAAGGTCATCAAGTCCAGCCTACCCAGTACTGCCAGCACTAAACCATGTCCCCAGGCACCACATCTACATGTCTTTTAAACCCCTTCAGGGATGGGGACTCCACCACTGCCCTGGGCAGTCTGTTCCAGCTCCTTTGCCCTTCTCTGGATCTGCTCCAGCACATCAGTGTCTCTCTTGTAGTGAGGGGCCCAGAACTGAACACGGGAATCGAGGTGCAGCCTCACCAGAGCTGAGCACAAGGGGACAATCCCTTCCCTCCATAGAGCCTCCTATCATCTAGCAGATCAACACTCCCACCCAACTTGGCTTCACCTGCAAACTCACTGAGGGTGCTCTTGATCCCTTCATCCCAGTCACTGATAAAGATACTAAAGAGAACTGGCCCCAGCACTGAGCTCTGGGGAACCACTTACAAGTGGCCACCAATGGGATTTAACTCCATCCACCACCACTTGGGCCTCCAGCCAGCCAGTTTCCTACCCAGTGACCAGCACACCCATCCCAGCAATGAGCAGCCAGTTTCTCCAGGAGAACCCTGTAGGAAATGGTCTCAAGGGCTTTACTAATGTCTCAGTACACAACATCCACAGCCCTTCCCTCCTCTACCACCTACCTGGCTAAGCTCATTATTCTTTTCTTTCACATTACTCAAAGTAGCTGTATTAACTCTATGGAAAAAAGATTACTATGCCCTTCCATATTTCCTTTCACTAACTTTAAGCTCATTCTCTCTTCATTATTAGGACCTGCTCTGCATTGTCCTGGATGAATATAAATATTCAACTCCAGGCATTTTGTTCTCAGCTATTGGGAGGTGTTGTGTGGTGTTTTCTCTTTTCTGAATAAGGAAAATTGAAGAGACACATTTGTTCATGACACCAACAGAATAGCTGGTTTGTAACAAGACAAATATTATCCCAAGTTAATGTGAAGGTAGCATACATAATGCAGCGTATCAATTTTGTATGACATATGAGCTTGTCCTGAATAACAACTACTTAAACCCAACATTGTGTTGCAGTGACAATTACTACGCTGTAAACTATTGCAGTGGGACACACATTAATGCATTGCAGCACGTAGGGTGGCACACAGAGAAAACACTGCAAAATGATGAATGCTTTACATTTTACAACATAAATTCTTCCTCCAGGACTACAACCCTTTGTCACGACAAAAGGACCTTCTGGTATTACTCCAATTTATTAAGTAAGCCCCACTGCAACAAAAACCAAGGACAGGACAACCACAGAGTGGTTTGGTTGGGAGGGCCCTTAAAGCTCATCCAGTCCCAACCCCTGCCATGAGCAGGGACCCCTCCCACCGGAGCAGCTTGCTCCAAGCCCCTGTGGCCTTGGACACTGCCAGGGATGGGGCAGCCACAGCTTCCCTGGGCACCCTGTGCCAGCGCCTCAGCACCCTCACAGGGAAGAGCTTCTTTTTGGCATCTATCTTAACTTCCCTGTTTAAGTTTAAACCCAACACCCCTTGTGCTGTGTCCCTCCATCTGGATGCAACAGCAGAGAAAGCATCCAAGAGCTTTCACCTAAAAATCCTGGAGAGTACTATGAAATACAAACCTAGAAGCATATGTGCCTTCTTACAGCCAAGAATTTACCTGTAAAACAAGCCCTGGGTCAGGAAACACTTCACATGATATAGTGGGCAGCATGGTTTGCTGGGAAGCTCCAAGAGTTGGAGTCATTTCAGTTTGACAGATACCTGCTTTAATCCCATCAAATGGTTGTGTCAATTTTCCCAGTGATGCTAATACAATAATGGAGAGTTCCCTTCATTTTAGTGAAGCTAAAGCCTGCAGTGGATAATATGGATGTGTAATACTCGTCCTGCAGGACTGCCCAACCATTGCACTGCTTGATCTTGAAAAGCCCTCAGAACACATGCTTCCACAGGGAGCGTCAGGCAGGTGTACGCTCAGAATACAGACACAGTATGCAATTTCCTGCACTGATTTAACAAGCATGCATGAGAAACTGGCATGTACAGTTCTGAAGGCAAATATGCTGATATCACCAAGGAAGTGAACGAACAATTCACATTCCTGGTCTTGGCAATGGACCACTGAAATTCCTCTCCTGCTGAGGGTACCAGCACCTTCAAGCTGCTTCAGAAAGGTAGTAAGAAACCGTCACAATTCATCTGTTCATTTAACAGTTCTGCTGTTAAACTTCCTTTCTTGTTCTAATTTCCACATGAAATTCTCTCACCCAGGAAGAGTCTGTATCACATTCAAGTGGAAGGGCCCTTGCCTAGTGTTCAAAACCAATAGGAAATGCAGAAAAAGAATCCCAAATCACAGGGTCTTCAGCCAAAACACTGTGGGGGAGAATTATCCAGTGCTAAGTATCAGTTGTAAAAGCAGAGAAACTTTCTACATGTTCTACACAAGCTACTGCCTTTCTCGTCCTTTCTGTCAACTATTTTAAGCCATTCTGTCTCTGCTGGCGTCAGTTGTTGCTAACCATAGTAATCTCCTTTTACAGGAAAATAAAAAGGCTTCATGTGATTATGTAAAGTCAACCAAGAATAGAGATGAATATAAATACCAAGGAATGTATCAGCTGTTAACATTCAAGACAAGCTGTAAGCTTTTGGAAGCAACAATGTTTAGATGTCTTTAGTAAGCATTCACCATTTGTGTAACAACTACAACATCTTGAATTGATGTATTTAGATTTGGGGACAGGATTTCAAGGGGGGCTGGCGCAGCAACAACAGCTTCCTACAGGACAGGGGCAGCAGTGGCACAGTCAGGACTTCAGCTTGACCATGTGGACTGAGATTGCTCATTTCTGGCCTTATTGCCAAACTGAGACCAGATCTGTTTGTTCAGGGGGGGAAAGGGAAGTTATTTGAGTGGGCTTCAGGTTTTTACCAGTTTTCATGCTTTTTAAAAGCAATACTTCCTCTTCTTCTTTCTTTTTGGGGTCTGTGCACACACTTCTCAATTCTCTTCCCTCCATCATCACAGTTTCTCTTTTTCATGGCAGCACAAACTGAAGATGACAGTAATTCCAACCTGAATCACACAGAACCCTGACTGCATGGAAGAGCTTTGCAGAGATTAGCTGGTTTCCAGTTCTAGTGAACCAGCTTAAACCGAGACAGTGTTTACATGCTGGAGAACTAAACCCATTCAATTGCTGTCTTCATGCGAGGTGCCCAGGGCTGCCAATGCTCTTTTGAGTGCAGTTCCCAGAGGTTTAAGTTAACAGCTTTATGATACCCTTCCCCATAGCTGCTGCTGGACCTGATTAGTAGCTTGCAAAGGAAATGTAAGTGAAAGCAGTCAGAAACTGTAGGTGGTTTGGCTCTGCAATGCTTGGGAGTTCCCAGGTTTCACCTCAGCTTCTTGAATCATTCTAGAAGACCGAAAAGGTAAATTCTCATGTTGCCCATCTCTCTGTTGATCTACTACAGTGCTTTGCAACTTCCCTTTAAGAAAAGCTTCCATAAAAAGGCTGCCACAACTGACATACCCTTCCATCACCCTCAAAACTTCAAACACCAAGCAGTGACTGACTGTATCTGACAAACCACACAATCATAGAATGGTTTTGGTTGGAAGGGACCTTAACGCTCATCCAGTTCCAACCCCCTGCCATGGGAAGGGACACCTTTCACTAGAGCAGGTTGCCCCAAGCCCCATTCAACCTTGCCTTAAAACACTGCCAGGGATGGGGCAAATGTTCGCTTTAAGGGGAAGGAATGATTAGCACTACAACCAGTCTGTGTGAACAAGGCACACAAGTGCCTTCCTATGATGCATTATAACAAAACTTGCAGTGAAATTGTCCACAATACTTCTCTGTTCCTCTCTAAATCTTGTATTGCAAAGTCCATGAACTTTGTAGCTTCCATAATAACATTTCTTAGCATGTGGAGGTCACACCACTATTCTCAATGCATAGACTTTTTTCTGTGACAAAGGATCTCAAACATTGGCCATTCCAGAGCAAGCTATAAAACAGAACAGGGGAAAAGCAGTGAAGTAGATGAAGCAAAATACAGTGATGTGCTTCTCTGAGCAGCATGTGCATAAGCACTTTCTTGACTGATGGCCTTAGCTCGTAATCTCATTAAATCAGAAGAAGCTGCCGAAAGCCTTCCCTGGCTTTAGCTCCTCAAAGTCACTGTAAAAACATTTTAGGCATTCTGGAGCCCATGTGATCATGGGCTCCTGTGATCACTGAGTCACACCTGCAAGTTGACTGAGCCTTGGCACCATGCTGTGGCAACAGATTTCTGCCTCCAGCAGAAAGCTACCAGTCCACAGTGCAAGCACCAACCCTCGAGAGCTAAACCAGCTATCACACAGTGATTTCCAGACATGTTAACATGCCACACAGCAAGCTGATAGCTGACAAGCTGCCATTCAGGCACTCCTTCCACATGGAAGATAAGAGGGCAGCCTGACTGCAGGGAATGACTGCTGCTACTGCAGATTTGAGCCCAGAGCATCTCAACTGCGTTCAAGTCGCATTAAAAGCACTTACAGCTACAGCCAGGTCAGAATCTCATGGAGCGCCAGGCCCTCTGGTGTAGGGCTGTATCCCTGTGGTCATCCTGATCCCTGCAGCAGGTCCCTTCACCCAGGGTACAGTGTTATGCTGGGCAACTGTTCCAGATGCAGCTCAGGCGGCATCATCCTACTGAGCTGCACTGAACAATAACAGAGTGGTAGGAAAAGAGAACAGGTCTGTGAGCAGCTAAGCTCCACCAGAAATGAATTCTGTACCCATCTGGTTCAGCACTAGATACTTAAGTGCCTACAAATTTGGCTGTAGAGTCACAACTGAAAATGTTATCTTTCTTCCCCCTCCAAAATCCCTTTCAGTCCAATGAAAACCAACAATGTAAATGTCAACGCTAACCCAGTATCAAACACTTGTGCAGTATCAGCCTGACACTCAAACACAGAGGGGAGTCAAGTTTAAACCAGATTTCAAGCCACCATGATTAAGAACTTTGTGACAGAATCCTCTTTGAACATGAAAAGCCAAGTAAGATGTACACCATTTTTAATTCATGCCACTAGTTACAAACAATGCAGGTGCTTCAGAACAGTGAATTACATTCTCTCTCCTACTCTGAGCACAGCAGTAAGGATGAACAATGAGATGTGTCTGTGACAGAAAACCAGCCTCTACACCTGAATTTTAACCGAGGCGCCTTTCTGCATATAGCACTGCACCCTGCAAGTACTACAATGCTATCTGTAAAGTAATTAATCTTCTTCCTTCTCTCAGTCTCTCGTCTACCAAAGTATGCTGAAAAATTCTTGTGCCTCCTGTTTCTGTAGTAAAGATATTACTCCTGAGTTATCTGCACATTGAGCATTAGTGATGAGATGCCTTGTACCTTTGTAGGATAAGATGCCTCCAAGTTCAAAGCTTCTAATAATTTCCTTTGTGAAATAAATCTCTCTGCCTGATAAAAGCACTCCTCCATCCCTGACAGCCTGCATCTGTACCATCAGGCACAAGAGAGATGATGGATCTGTGTTTGCAGAAAAGCGGGGTTATATCCTTGTATTTTGTGGTCTTGCAGCCACACAAGAGAGGGTTAGAAATAGCCCAAAGCAGCAAGGACTCCCCCTCCCACGTGCCTGCTGAAGAACATGTACTTACTTGGTATAAATAGTGTAAATATCATAAAATCACAGGCTGGTTTTAGTTGAAAGGGACTTCAAAGCTCACCAAGCTCCAACCCCTGCCACGGGCAGGGACCCCTTCCACTGGAGCAGCTTGCTCCAAGCCCCTGTGTCCAACCTGGCCTTGAGCACTGCCAGGGATGGGGCAGCCACAGCTTCTCTGGGCCATCACCCTGTGCCAGCGCCTCAGCACCCTCACAGGGAAGAGCTGCTTCTGATCTTCTTCAGCCGATCCAGCAGCATTTCAACTGGGGAAGCTGACACCCCACAGGGTTACAGTTTCATGCTGCAAACTGAGGCAAGGATCACACAGAGGAAAATGTGACTTGGGAAGAAGTGCCTGAGAGAGCTCTTCCACCTTCCCAGGAGTAGCACTAGAAGTGAAAATCAACGGACTCCAGGAGCTGATCTGCCCCACAGCACTGGAGGAAACATTCAGCACTCATCTTACCCATCTGCAAGAGCACGCTCCTGAAGGCAAGCTGGACTCTTGGGAGCCATGATCTACCTCATGGAGGAGCACTGCTCTGTGGCTGACTTGGTACCTCCTCTTCTTGGTTTTGATCCCCAGCCAGGGATTAAGCCTTGCAAAAGAGAACCTCAGCTATTGTAGTTTCCAATTCTTCTCTCCCCTCCCTTTTTGCTCATATCATCCTGGCTAATAACTGTGAGTGGACACAGCAGATGCTGTTTGCCAGAGATAACAACATGGTCATCAGCAACAGAGTGCCAAAGAGATGCATCTCAATTAAAAACCAAAGCAAAACAAACCCTGACCAAACCCCACCACTATCAAGATGAATATCTGTTTTGCTTCATCTAGAGTTGATTCATGGTCCCTCAGTGATTGTACCAGGAAATTGAAATAAATATACCTGAAATTTGCATACGTGTGTATTATAGATTTCAATCAGTGGGGCTTCCAAGGTTTTTGTTAAGAAAGCAAGGATAATGACTGAAAGAAATGCACCAATTTGATTTGCTGGCTCACGCTCCATTCAACTCCACTGATCAGACAGACAAATTAAGAAGGATGGTGAGCTTACCCAGAAGCCATTTGTTAGACATCTTCAAAAATCAATGCTTGACACAACTGAGGATCTTTTTGCAACAGAATTTTATTTGTCACGTTGGGCTCGAAGCATCAGCTAATAATTCACTCCACAGTTCCATAAACCTCCATCACTATCTTTCACACAACCTTGCAGTTTCACAGACTGTTGTTAAGAGTAGCTTAAAATAGTCTGTTATCAGTCCTGACCGTCACTGTTATAACCAAACAGATGCACTATCTGTGATCGTTCTGACAAGGAAACAAAATAAACAACCCAGTAACTTTGAAAAGGACATAGGCACACTGAATACGTACACAGCTGATGGCTACCCACTCACCAGCTCATACCATGAGCAATGAAAGGACAAAGCAGCTACACAGAACTGCTGTCCCGGGCTTATGATGAGCTGGAGGATGTGAGAATCACAGAATCACAGACTGGTTTGGGCTGAAGGGACCTTAAGACTCATCCAGTTCCAACCCCAGCCACGGGCAGGGACCCCTTCCACTGGAGCAGCTTGCTCCAAGCCCCTGTGTCCAACCTGGCCTTGAGCACTGCCAGGGATGGGGCAGCCACAGCTTCTCTGGGCCATCACCCTGGGCCAGCGCCTCAGCACCCTCACAGGGAACAGCTTCTGCCTTGTATCACTCAGTTCTAGTAATTCAGATTTGAATGTTTTCCCCAAGTGTTGGCTGCCTGCACATAAGCACCTGGTTTGAATGACAGGGTACAGAACACTCAAGCTGCAGGTCAAGGCAGCTGGAATTCCCATGATTTGAGTATACAGGCACACTTCCAAAGCAGCTAGGCTTAGTGAGCTATGACGTTCCCTGCAGAAATAGAAAACCCCCCAGAATAAAAATCTTAAGTAGACAAACCAGTTTGGAAACAGCACCTCCTTTGAGTCAAACACACTGTTGTTAATTCTGCAGCATCAAGAGACTTCCCATCTTCAGTTACAAATACATCACATCCGAGGTATTCCAGCTTCCCGATTCCCAAACTCCTGAAGGAAGGCATCAGCTAAGTGCCAGCCCAAACTTCACTGCACTACAAAGGCTACAACTTACACATGCCTTAAGTCTTCAGCCTAATAACCTTTTCTCTCCAGAAACAGGAAAACACAAACACAGTCAGAATGCCTTCCCGCAGTCATGCCTGAGTCACTGCAGGGCTTTGCACATGCCCCACATGCCCAGCCTTCAGTTACTTCTCTCCTGCTGTAGGCACTCCCTATGTGAGGTCAGACTGTGACATGTAAGCACTCCACCTGCGAGCACCTCAAATACTCTTTGCCCACTCAGTGGCCAGCTTAGGCTGTTACCCAACAAAAATCTGCCAGGAGATCTGTTCCTTATAGCTAGTTATTGCCATAAGTCTTTACAAGAAGGTCAGCATGACAGTCAACAGACCCCAGCTAGAAAGGGGTCACTCTGTTGATCACAGAGGTGAAGGAAACTTCAGAGCACAGGGACTTGCTCTGAAGGTTTCAGGATCAAATTTCACTTCTCCAGGTCTCTTGTTGTATGTGTTCACTGTGTTTCTGCAGCAGGGATAGAACCTGCTATTGCTACTTGTTTTGACAGCACAGCAAACTCTCCACTATCTCTCTCCCACTAAGTGGGTCCCAATAATGTGATGTTGTCTCCACAGGCCTGCGCATCCAATGGGCAGGCAATTGCAGAAGCAACTCCACATGCGACCCTAGGAAATGGGGAATTACTGGTCTGGGAAATCAGAACAGAAATAACTGGGGGGCAGTGCACAGCAGTCATTTATAATTGCAGAGGGTAGGACACTGCTAATGCAATTTAACACAACAGGAGTTCCTCAGATACCTGACTTTGACGGATCCTCTACAAGCATGTGGATATACCTGTGGATGTGTGGACTGTGTGGTTTGTGTGCTATGTTGTTTACAGTGTAAGGAAATGAAACCTGGTAGAGTGAAGAAACACTGAGGAAACAGAGAAGCTAACCTAAATTCATTATCTCACTATTATACCCTGCCTTTTAAATGCAGGATACGCAGACAGATGGGAGTGAGGAGCAAAATCCATATGTTTCCTTTACAAAATCTCACAGAACACTCTCTGAAGTGAGCTTGTGGAATTAATCAGATGAGTGGCAAACATTACACATTTGTAACGTGGATAAGCAGTGTTGCTACAGCTAACACTGAATTGTTCCATTACAAACTCTGATGTTATGAGTTTAATATTCCTAGCTGGGAAAAAAACCCACCCACTTTGGGCTGAATGCATGTGGAACCATACTGTAAACGTACCTATCTGGAGTCAAACTTTGTGGCTCTCACCAAGAATATATTTATTGCTGAGCTAAAAATCAACAGGGAAATACACATTCCCAATCTAGGCCAGGATTAACCTAAACGTGCGTTCATTCCTAGGAGTTTATAAGAATATAACTAAAAATTCGAGCCACTGACCAATGTGCAGGCAGCACAAACAAGCCTGGGCAGGGATTTCATTGTCATTGTCAGCAACACTTCAGAAGAAAGATGCATCTCTGGTTTTAAAGCTTTGCAAATCTGGAAATAAGTAGATATTCTCAAGGAAGGGAATGGCGACAGCAAACAGATGCTGCTGTGATTCACAGAGAAATTAAAAGAGAAGTTGGGCACATATTTCCCATTGAAATTGAGATGCTGTTACTCAAGGGCATCTAAAAAGTACTTCTCTGGTTACAGAATAAGCTCTTAGGGATAAGTTAATGGTGAGTGAACCACAGAAGTTGTCTGGTCCCACATTTAGCAACAGAAACACCTGCGTGTTCTGTGCTGTTTAAGCCCCAGGATAGGTATGGCTCCCCATTTTTTGTTTCTAAATGGGAAAGGAAATCCACTCCTTTTTATGTACATCATTATCTGTTGTAAATATCTACCTGGCTCTGGAATAACAGCATCACAGCAGTTGCTTGTTACTGTTGACTCATTTTCTCTCCCCTTGCCTAAAGCAGGTTGCAGCCAGGGGTGTTTCTGAAGTGGAAAGAACACACAATCTCTGTGGTTAGGAAATGATCAGAAAATTAGCCTTATGGAAGGATGGAGGAAAATACCACCAATCTGCCAACAGATTGTATTCAATTTTCATATATTATAATAAAAATCTTTATTACAGAAACCATCCTTTCTCTTAGCAATTTTATTGATCACTGCAGTGATTAACAAGTGAGCCCTATCATGGGAGATCAGTAGCTGTAATTTTATGGTGCTGCCTACTGGAAGAGACTTCAGCAAAACTCTCATCTTCCACTGCAAACACAGCACTGTTTCTAGAACTTGTATGACAAATAAAACACTTTGTAAAGAATACAGGGAAAAGCTTTGTGCTATCCTCCTTCTCATTATATAAAAGCTTTTAATGTATTATTAGTTTTAAACAAATCTGCTGAGGGGATATTGTCTCTGCAGAACAGTAATGGATTCAGATTACACAATCATCAGGAATCTCTGGTTTTGTGACTGAGCACAGGCTAAAGGCTTAATGCTTCAAACCAGGGTTGGCCTCCCTGATTTATGAGGCCTCAACATAATCAGCATCTCCCAGTTACTATGAAACCCATGACTTAAAATATAATACACTCCTCAGTACTTCTTCTATACATACATACATAAACCCCATTATATGTGTGTGTGCATGTACATTACAATGAAAATCTAAACTGAAAGGATAGCAAGCAAATATGTAATTGCTCATAGGGGGCCTGCAAGGATGCTGGAGAGGGGCTCTTCATCAGGGACTGCAGGGATAGGACAAGGGGTGATGGGTTCAGACTGAAACAGGGAAGTTCAGGTCAGATCTTAGGCAGAAGCTGTTCCCTGTGAGGGTGCTGAGGCACTGGCACAGGGTGATGGCCCAGAGAAGCTGTGGCTGCCCCATCCCTGGCAGTGCTCAAGGCCAGGTTGGACACAGGGGCTTGGAGCAAGCTGCTCCAGTGGAAGGGGTCCCTGCAGTGGCAGGGGTTGGAGCAGGAGGAGCTTTAAGGTCCCTTCCAACACAAACCAGGCTGGGATTCTGTGATTCTGTATCACACATTTGAATACTTGAGGACTCTCCATTTTCCTAGCTGTTAACTAACTGCTAATAATAACACTGAAACATTACAGCAGTGTCCCTAGGACATGCTAGGCTCAAAAGATACCCCACAGGACATGCTATGTGGTTATATCAAAGTGGGGAAAGCAAAGTTCAAAGGCAAATCCCCCCAATCCTTCCTCCTCATTCAAGCAGAGTTAGAGCCCTCTTTGTATGGCACCATATGGGCATAAGCTGGAGGCTATGCCAGGAAAGAGGGATTTAAAAGCTGAGAGAATGAGTAAGAGCAGACACTTGCCTGTCCAGTGTACAGTTAAATGAACAGTGAGGAGCAGTTAATTTGCTCTCTTGGTTACATTTAATTAATGTCATTATTCCTGACTGCCTAATAGATCAAATCTGTAATTAAGCAACTACTCTCCCTGATTAAAAGAAGTTACTGTAACTAAGGCTTTGAAATGAAGATAACTATAGCCAACAACTGTCAGGTAGTTCTGTATCTCTACAGGAACTCTGAGCATAGTGTGAGGCGTCCCTCCTCATGGTAGGGGGTTGGAACTGGATGATCTTAAGCTTCCTTCCAATCCGACCCATTCTGTGATTCCAGTCTATAACTTAGCCTTGCTTTCCCCAAAAGAATATTCATCTGTCAGGTGTTGCAATTTAGATTCCTAGTTTAAAACTGGATGCTTTGACACACAGAAAGGTTAACATTTCCTTCCCTTCACCAGTGAAAGAGTTTGTATCCATCTTTTCCTTCAAGCATCATCAGATTTAGCCTGAAAACCGGAGTTTAACTGATTTTACTAGTATTCTAGTATTATTTATATTTGAATATAAATATTAGAATATAAATAGTCAGAAGTAACAAGGTCAGAATGAGCAGAAGCCATTTTAATCTCCATTCCTTTTAAGCTGGAGTAGTTTGATCACCTTAAGGGGATTCAGAGACAAGGTCTGGAAGCCATATGGGCCCACACCAGCATTAATCTAGTTTGCCTTCCATGCCCCGCTCACTCTCCCCCTGCCTGCCCACTGGATGCACTTGATCTGTCACGTTCAGCAAGGACTCAGCTGAGGTCAAACAAGGTGCAGGATGTAACCCTGTTCTTCATGCTCCCACGGATTACCCCAAATGGTGAGATCAGAGCAGTGCAGGCAGCTGGAAACCTCGTCTCTCCCCCTGCTTCCATCCACTGTGGGAGGAGGGAAGATGTGCACAGAAATATTCTTGCACATAGGCAGGCTTCTGGATTTTAGGGGAGGGGAGTATAATTCATCTGTATTTAACCTTTAGCCTTAGCTCTTGCATCTTCAAAAGGAGATAAGTGACTGGTGCATGAAGACAGAATTGGCTTGAAAAAGATCTCTGGGCTCCATCTAGGGTTAACAAGTGAAATCTTTCAGTTAGAGAGGAG
The DNA here is from genome assembly GCA_002631895.1 of Agapornis roseicollis. Classification (NCBI taxonomy): domain Eukaryota; kingdom Metazoa; phylum Chordata; class Aves; order Psittaciformes; family Psittacidae; genus Agapornis; species Agapornis roseicollis. The sequence goes on from NDXB01009122.1 coordinate 98,889, forward strand.
ACAAAAGTGGATTATCTAAAGGTTGCTTCTGGCTTTAAACAAATACATCTAGAAAGCTGTGAGAGGCAGCTGATTATCTGCTCAGTGTCCTAAGCCTAAACATGGGGCTACTGAAGGAACAACTGCAAATCATCAGCTTAGGAAAGAAAGAAATGGAAATACAACAGGATGCAAAAGGTTTCTAATTGTTTTTACCACTGCCAGACAAATGCTGCCCTGAGTTACGCTATGTATGCACTCCTGCTTGCTTTCTAACCCATGGGCAACTGCATGGCAGCAATATTATGCCCCACGGGCTCAGGTAAGAGCAGAATCCACTGTGTGGCCAGCCTGGTGCAGTCTCTTTCATTTCTATCACTGACAGGATCAGATCCTACTGATTTTTAGCTCATTTCTGTAGAAAAAAAACCCCACCTTTATGCATCTCATGAAAACACAGAATCCCAGACTGGTTCTCATTGGAAGGAACCTTAAAGCTGATCCAGCTCCAACCCCTGCCACGGGCAAGGACCCCTTCCACTGGAGCAGCTTGCTCCAAGCCTCTGTGTCCAACCTGGCCTTGAGCACTGCCAGGATGGGGCAGCCACAGCTTCTCTGGGCCATCACCCTGTGCCAGCGCCTCAGCACCCTCACAGGGAACAGCTTCTGCCTCAGAGCTCAGCTCAGTCTCCCCTGTTGGGGCAGGTTCAAGCCATTGCCCTTGGCCTGGCCCTACAGGCCCTTGTCCCAAGCCCCTCTCCAAGTTTCTTGCAGCCCCTTTAGGCCCTGGAAGCTGTTCTAAAGTCTCTATCTAGCTCTTCAAGTTTTTAGGAAGCTGAAGATTTATCACTGCCTCCGTTGTTGCTGTGCTATGTGGAATGAGTACAACATGCTAGTGAATCAATGAGGGAGCGTGCATGTGACAACCTGCTATACAGCAGCAGGCAGCCACACCGAGCACAAGAACACACAAGACAACACACAGGAAAACCACTGAAGTCCCTAGGTCTCCACAGAAACAGATGACAAGATGCAGTGTTGTCTGCCTGCTATGATAAGACACTGTGGCAACACTGATTTGGCATAGATGCAGACACTTACAAGCAGAACTTCTAGCACTAAGGGAGAAAGGAAAGAGAGAATAATCCCACTAGGCAAAGACACAGACATCCTTCAATGAAAATATAAGGCACAAGTAGCTTACAGAACTTCCTTTCTCGCCTGGAAAAACTCCTGTGTATTAAAAGACCACAGAATGTATTTCATTTCTCAGTCCAGCACAGGAACCAACCCACACTCTGCCATTTGTTCATTTACAACAAATATTAAAACGGGACACAATTTTCTGCCTGACACGATCATTTTAATTTTTACCAAGACAAACGTTCTGAACAGCAAAGAACAATTAAATCCTTTTCGAGTCCAAAGGAAGCCTCACGGCCTCATTGGATGTTTGCACCATTCTGTAAATCCTCTAATGATTTTCTGCTAGTTTAAATACTACCTCCCCATACCAAACCGATTACCAACATGAAATACACGTGGCAGAGGAACTTGCAGGAGGCACCAAGTTCCTAAATAATCCCAACATTTCCTGCTGCTTCGAATGTTACTCTCCTTATGAGTCACGATAAGGCATAACAAGTCCAAATGCTGTGATGCTTCTTGCTCACTTGAAAGCAAATAATCTGCTCCAAAGAGAAAGGAAACTGCACCTTGAAGCTCAAACTCACTCTTCAGTCACCAGATAGAGAAACACCTCCCAGTTTGCCCAAGACAAAAGCTATCATATGCATTTGATAGGCATAGACAGAAAACTCGAACTGTAGACATAAACTGATATTTTAAAGTAATTCAAATCTGATCTACAAGGGTTCTAAACCAGTGAAGAGCTGTCATTCTCACTTTAAAATGCTTGGGGTGAGCAATAAGTAGCTATTTCCTTCATCAAGAATATGGTCTGTGTTTCACTTCAAGTGCAGCATGTGAGCATAGTGATATTCATATCAGGCCTCTCATTCTTTGTTTTGCTCAAAAATGAGGGAGTAACGGGCTCACCTTGAGCCCCAAAGCCTGACAGAAAAGCATTTGCTGCTTTTTGCAGTGCATGAACCTGTAGAAAACGGGATCCTTTAAGTGGATAAGGATATGCACTACAACTGAAACCAGAACAGCTTCATGACGCTGCCGTCTCGCAGCTCTCCAGCATTCACTTGCAAGTTCTAACAGAGATGTGAAGAAGTACCGAGCCCAGCTTCATCTAAAATGAAGCAAAATTGTTCATCCCCAGGAGCACTAGAAAAATCTACTCATTTTCCCCTGAATTTTAGAAACACTGCCCCCACTAAGTCTTTTTGATCTCTCTCTCTGCCACGTTGCAGACATGAAACACTAGGCAGACGACCATTTCTTTCCAGTTCTCCATAAAGTTAGAGAACCGGGAAGGAAGGAATCCCTTTTTCTGCCCTGTTGGATCTCAGAAGCAGGTTAAGCTGGGCTGTTTCCAGGCATCTGTGCAGCAGACACATCCCATGTCCGGAAGCCTGCTGGCTGCTACCTCTGGAATGGGCTCAGGTTGTTCACAGGTAGGGGATGGTTGTCAGGCTTAAGGACACAACTCTGATTATATCTGATACCTCAAGGTCAGGTTAGAGGGGGTTTGGAGCAACCAGCATTTGTGGAAGGTGTCCCTGACTGTGGAAAGGGGTTGGAACTGGATAAGCTTTAAGGTCCCATTCAACCCAAACCAGTGTGGAATTCCATGATTAATGCTCAGAGCTGCAACTGAACAGCCCAGGTTAGTGTATCATACCTGCCACAATGGCAGGAACACCATCCCATCCATAATGCATATTCATTTCTGGCACTCTTTTGTTGCTATAGTTAGCCTGACTCTTCACCTTATTCTTAGTCTGACCCCTGTGCCCTCACAGAGATAGTTCAGTTCAGAGCTCTGAAGCTTTAATGTAGTTTTGTGTGCTAGAACATGGAGACCGCTGCTGTGATTCAGCCAAGACAACGCTCTCAGGCTCAGACAGAGCAGCTAACTTGGCATCTGGTTTGCAAATGTGAAAACCTGAGAAACCAAATGAATGTCTCAAGGTCAGAGGAGGAGTCGATAGCAATTTCAAACAGAGCCCAACTGAGTGACACCTTAATGACAGATTGACCATTAATTTGCACTTTGACTCACTCACAGCACTGCGAGCACGCACTCAGCCTTCAAAGCTGAACCATTACATTTTAATTTCACTTTGCACCGGTAGAACAGGGACAGAGGTACAGGACAACAGCTAATCCAGTCTCTACACAGGAACTCCATGGAAGCACAGCTGGTTCATAATCAGAGTATTTATGCCTTCCCCTTGAATCCTGCCTACATCCCGCTCCTAGTTCTGCTGGGCTGTGTCAGTTAAGGAAGAGAGAGCCAATTCTCTTCTACAGCATACATGAGGCGTGCAGGTAACCACAGTGGTGGGAGCAGCAGAAAAAACACACCAGGACAATGAACACATTGTTGTCCCATTGTCAGAATGGAAGTGGAGAAAGTACATTTAATCCTTTGAATTTCAAAAGAAGTTCGTTTCTATCAGAAACTAGAGAGAAGGACCAGAGACTCCTTTAACTGCAATGTAAAGGATGATTTTCCTTGCCATAATGAATGTGGAATTCAGGTGATAATCTGAATTTTAAAAGCACAAGCCTAATATACACACACTCCATTTTTACACTACTGGGTCTTTTGGGGGGATTAAGTATCACAAATAAACAGCAGTTACAAATTACATTAAAGCCTTACTGACAAGAAAGGAGGACTGGATCACATTTCCATGCAGCAAAACTGTGCCCTTCCAAAAGCATCATTGTTCTATTCTGCTGTTAAAATGACAAAAAAATAACCCTCCACCCCAAGAGATGATGTAATTTATTGGTATTTCAGTGCTGAATGCACTTGTCAAATACTTAATCGTCTGCTCCTTTACGTTAAAAACTGTGCAGAGGGAGCTGCCCCTAGGGAATAGTAACAATCCACACAAGAGGGAATATTTCTGAAGGATACTTATCAAGAAGAAATGAAGATATCGGTAGGAAAGATGGTACTGCTGCTATTGTATGCTGAGGAAAACATTAGAGGTGGCTGGGGAATAGAATATGTGAGAACAGCAGGGCTTATCCATGCCGTGATTTGCTAAATGCACACTTGAGAGAACTGGTTAGAAAAGATTTGCACACCATAGCCTAGGTCTGCCTCTGCATACAAAAATAAGAGGTTTCTTTTCAAGGGGCATAGAAGCAACAATCCCTTTGGCAATGCTGCCCCCTTAAAGCCTGCTGGCTGTAGATGCTCCAGGGAAGCCATGATCTCTGCTCAATCCAGGAGATAAAGTTGGGAACTGACGCTGCTCAGAAACCTCTTGTCAAAGCTTCAGACCTGGCACTGAAGAGGGGGGTAAGGTCATGGAGGCTGAACTGAAGGAACAGAATAGGACAGAAGGGAAAAGCCTCACTCACACTAATCACACTCTTAAATACCCCTTTGGCTTCCAGAATGGAACAGAATTTAACCTGATGCAATAACTTCTTTAGCTTTGTACCATCATCAATCTCTTCTATCATGGGTTTGGGTTGGAAGGGACCTTAAAGATGATCTAGTTCAAATCCCCAAATTTCTTCCCTAATCCTTTCTTGTTCTACCAAGTTCATTAATTCTTTCTTACTGCTTCTCTCCAGCCCCCCCAGTTGCCTCTCTTCACAGTTGGACCATTTTTCCTTTACCAACAATATTAACAATGTAAATCATTAGCACACAGAAAACCTAAGTGATAAAATAACTGCTCACTTAGAACAATACAAAATCCCGACCACTGACCTTTCATCAAACTCAGTCCATTTGTGCTGTAAAGTTTTAAGTCTACCTCATAAGAGGAACTGAGGTGGGTTACATCAGCAAAGATCTATGTCTACAAACTTCCTATTTATTGTCTGCTGTTTGGCTCACTGTGTAAGAGACCCCTCTGAATAACCAGAAATTTAAAGTGAAGTCTTCCTTCGGTTAGAAGCCAGTCAGATTTGTTTACTCCATCAGTCATGTCATGTGAGTCTAACTCAGCACTTACATCCTAACACCTGCAGTGCTTATCTAGCAGTTACACTTCATCGCTGCCTCAGCCTCCATTTACACATCAGGATCTATAGATATTATATGGACAGATCAGAAAGCTGACTCCCTGACCCAGAACATCTATATTCAAGATACCAGACATGAGTCAGGAGATAAAAACCAGACCCACAGAATATAGGAAAACACTTAAGAGCCTCTGTGCGAGCTGCCCCCAGAAGATGGTATTTCCCTCCCAGGGAAATTGTGCTTTCCAATTTAATTTTCCTCTAACAGAGGAACAAGAAAACACCTGCTACATTCAGCAACAAAGAGCTGCACTTGTTTCAACCCTTGCAGACAAAAGGCTTTCAGTGCTTCCAAGAACGAGTAACACAAAACCTAAGAACACCACCACACATTTTTATATACATAACACCCCAATATTTGCAACTCATGTGTAAATCTACGCAATTTATACTGATTCATCTGCAGCCTGTGAACAAAACTCAAGGCCTTTACGTTCCAGCAGGGATCATGCTGTGTGGCTAATTATAAATCATGTCTCTTCCCCCCTGCAAAATGGGAAGTGTCAGAACTACGACACAGGTAAGGATATATCTGAAATTCATCAAAAGATAACCTCATGCTTCATTTGCTTCGCAGTACATGGTAAGAATTCATCACCAGGACAGGAAAATAAGACTTTGCTCCTCATCATTCACTGGTATTCAAAGACGCAACCTTAGCTCTTCATGTTCTTTTCACAGTGATCTGAGAGAGGAACCACAAGGGTATTCTGACAGTATATTACACCTAAAGAAACATGCTATCTGTGTCAAAAAACCCAAAACCAACTCCCTACATGAAAGTCAAAGGCCATTCAGTGAGACAAATAGAAATGAGAAGCATAAGGAGCTCCAAGCCTCAGACTTGAAATTCCAGGCAAAAATGCCTCTTGGGAATACAGCGCTGCTTTCACTGGTGCTTTGACACCAGAACTGAGAACTGACACTGCTTGCTTCTAACCCCCTTCTGCCTTCTAGGTTAGCTCCTAGACAGGCTCAGGTTTGAGCACTGTCTGTTCAGTCCCGTGTGCAGCCAACAATGTGAGAAGGTACCACAGCCTCACTGCTATGGGGAGTTTATCAATTAGTATCACTGAGACTTAATCCTCATCAACTGAATCTCCTTCTGGTGCAGTTCCAGCAACCCTTCAAACAACTGGACTATGGTATTACAGAACCACAGAATCACAGACTTGTTTGGGTTGGAAAGGACCTAAGGCTCATCCAGTTCCAACCTTCCACTAGACCAGGTTGCTCCAAGCTCCGTCCATCCTGGCCTTGAACACTGCCAGGGATGGGGCAGCCACAGGATGGGCACCCTGTGCCAGCGCCTCAGCACCCTCCTAGGGAAGAGCTTCTGCCTAAGAGCTCATCTCAATCTCCCCTCTGTCACTTTAAAGCCATTCTGTCTTATTACTGGTCTAAGCAACATTTACAGCAGCAACAGCAGACAAATTCCAGAGTAAAAAAGACAGTCACAGTGCTCACAGTCTGTTCAAACCATCAGGTTCTAGGTGCTAAGTTTCCTTTAATTAGACAAGTATGATCCAAATCAGCCTGGCTGTGACAACTCCCAGATTACTAAGAAGGCACATGACCCCTAAAAATACCACACCTTTAGGATTGAGTCATTCTGCCCACTCCAAAGACATTCCTGGCAATGAGCATCAAGGCACAACCACTTTTTCAAAATAATCTTATTTTATCCATTTAGTTTAACAATAAATTCTTTAGTCCCCCACTGAAAATGCAGCTCCTTGCTGTCAAATGCAGTAAACGTGGTCTGCCACATACAATTTATTTCCTTAAAAATCTGAGATTAAACAGCCACAGGTTTAGAATGAAAATAGCCAGAAGAGCAAGAAATAAAAGCCAGGTGTGTAGTCTACATATGTAAAGCGTCCCAGGCAGTACAATGGTAATATTAATATTGAATTAACCTGAGACATTTTGTTATGACTACAGGATTAGTTATCAGTGTATGGGGGAGGGCGGAAAGGTAATGGAAATGACAATAAAGGCATAGATAATTCTGAGGGATTAGCTAGTGGAGCTGCAGGGGAGAAGTCACACATTCCCCTTCAATAGTTACTCTACTATAATCATGGTTTTGATCTATGTTACTGCCATTTATTGCCCTGAATAAGCCATTAAACCTTACCCACTGGATTAAAGGAAGCCATTCCAAGCATGACCCCCAAGTGGCCTTTGTGCAGATATGCACAGATGTAAAACAAACAGCACCACTTGGTGATACTTAATTTCAACCTCATTTGCCTTGTGCCAGCCCATCAAGTCCTCCCTCGGAACAGTACTTTCAAGGAATCAGGAAGAAAACGTTGCAGAGGTTTTACCTGGTTCAGCCATAACATAACATGAGCTTCGTTTCCAGCTGTGCGGATGCAAACGGTGCCCCATCACAAATCAGGAAGTAACTTAACTCTTGGATGTACTCATTAACTGACAGAATAATCACTTCACCAGGTGATTACATCCCCAGCAACTGTCTAAGCTCCTGCTGCTGCTGGGGAAGGCAAGATAACATCACTAAACCTTGGTAATCTTCAGAATCCAACCTGGCTTTGTGAAGTCAGTGCCAGGCTGCATTAAGTCCCTGGTTCCCCTTTTGCCAAACTTAAATATTGGAAGTGTAACTTTGGTTACTTCCCAGGATGCTGGATCAGTAGAAGAAACATAAAGTAAGTTCCCCAGTTAGTCCTGTGTATTTTTTCTGTGTTGCTCAGTGCCATATGGACACTGTGCACTAAGCCAGGGGCTGGAGGTTTGCTGCACAAGACAATGTAGTTTTAGCATTCAAACCACTGCTACGTTAAATGCTCTTTGGATACAAGGTCTTCATTTGAGACTCGAGATAAATCATCCTAGCTACTCCTTGCGGCACCCGACTGCATTTGTAATGTGCAGCTATATTCTACCCACTTTTAGCTTTGTTTAGGTTTACAGTTCTGCCTGACACTGTGTATACCAATTCCTAGGTTTCCGAGCAGGCACCCGCAGCACTAGGGAGGTAAGTGACACAATTACACCGCAAGTCAGTGATCAAAGCCCTGGTTGCTTTACAATTCTAGTCACTGGACTGCTTCAGCTCCTCAGCAGCACTCTCAGATCAAAGGAGCCTTGACAAAGACCCACGTGTAGAGTGATACAATTTGTACAAACAGCAGGATGTGAACCTTAGTGGTTGGCACAGGTGACAGAATATTGGCTCTCGCGGCAGTTACAACTACAGCAAGAACTGTTCTGGTTACCCCTACAGGCTAACAAACAGGATGGCACCTGCCTGAAGCCACTTAGCATAAAGCTCAGTCAATCCTCCAAGACAACAGAAAATCAGAGGGTACCATCCTAGTCCAACACAAAGTCCTCTCTCTATTCTGCTGCTGTAAAACACCTGTCATTGATTGTCCATCTCAATGACCCACTGCATCCCCCTATCCTCTCCCATGAACCTCCGTATCGAGGCAGGCACACCACTATATAATGCACCACAGCTGAGCACAAGCCAGGTCTAAGGCTGATGTCTCCATGTCATGCTTCACATCTGTAAGTGAGACACTTGGCCACTTGTATCCAGAACTCAAATGCTACTTTCCTAAACTTAGAACAGGAGTTACTGTGAGTGTTGGGGTAGGCAGCACTTTAACTCCAGAAACCAGTTCTCTTCCTCCTGCCATTTTCTATAGGACTCGAAGTTGCTGCTTCAAACATGTCCCTATTTTACTGTACCATTCTGATCACTTCTTCCTCATACTCCTGCACAGCATATTTTGACATACTTGTTTTATCTTCATGAAAAACTGTGGTCATATGTTTAATGAATAATGAAACATAAAAATATCAATTCATTTTGCAGTGAGATTTCCCTCCCTGAATTAAACAACCTAATTACTCCCAGCTCTCTTTAAATAAGTCATTTTTATTAGGCTATTTTGCATTACAACTAACAGAACTCAGCTCCCAACTATTCTTAACCCAATTATAAACCAAAGGCACCATCATCTTCATTGTATTCAGCCATATCATGTCATTATAGTCCTGGCACCTGAAGATAGCTTTATATAATAGATTGCAAGAACAAAAATCAACATTGATACTCAACCAGTAAGACCAGAGGATAATACCAGATCTTTAACAGAGCAATGGGGAAACTAAGCCAGAGTGTGATCCCCTGACCACCTACTTCTGACCTTTTCTAAACGGGTAGATTTTGCACACAGGTCAGTCATATCCCAGAAGCTAACACAGAACTGAAAACCAAAGTTTCAGATTTCTTAGTCTCAATTTCCACATGAATTTGTTACTCAGTGAACTGTGCATAACCAGAAAGAAGTGTTCAGCCAAAATATCCTCGGGTTTTCTGCATATATACAACAGCTCAGTTTCACTGGCTTCCCAGTTAATCCTCAGGTACACTTGACACAGACAGGCAGGTGACCAAAAGTAGTAATGCACAGGATCCATCACTGAAGCTGCATTCTAGGAGTTGCTCTTCTTAGCGCAGAGCAGCTGCAGCTGCCCCATCGCTGGCAGTGCTCAAGGCCAGGTTGGACACAGGGGCTTGGAGCAAGCTGCTCCAGTGGAAGGGGTCCCTGCCCGTGGCAGGGGTTGGAGCTGGAGGAGCTTTAAGGTCCCTTCCAACACAAACCAGGCTGGGATTTTATGATTCCATGATTACAGGAAACAGGAGAGACATCAAGCTATAAAGTCACCCAGTAAGCAGACAGCAAAGCCAACACTGCAGTTACTGTTCAGGGCCTCCATTTCTCCCACTGCTTTCAACTGCAAACACTGTTATCATCCCATCAAAAGCATTATACTGTTTCCCTGGCATCAGTGCTTAAGGACAAGATTTAGAATAAAGGACCTGTTTCAGTAAGATTTTGAAACTTCATGTGTAAAGCAGATATATAGACACACGTTTTCAAGCACTAGAAGCGTTCGAAGGAGTAGTTTCCAAAGTTTTTCTTACACATTAAACCAGTCTTGGTTCTTGGTGCTATGGGAATTTGTACATGCTAACAGTATGATTCAGCACTGCACTGTTTTCACAAGGGGGTGGGAGAAGGCAAATGCAAACTGTCAAGTCATATAGATGAGGGCTAAAATCTCAATCGAGCATTTTGAAAGCTTGTCAGGAAAATTAATTACCCTCTTGATTCAAGGAGTTCCTTTTTGTCCCCACAGACAAAGGCAGCATTTAACTATTAAAAGCTTATAGTGGTTGACAAGTGACATCCAATTCATAACACAGCCAAAGGCAAAGTATAGTATATTCAAAACAGAAACCCCTCAGGCACCCCATTCTTTACCCCTTTGGTGTGTTGTTTTGACTTCTATTAGAATTTCCTTAACAGTAAACCCTACACTGGCACCGTAAGATTTGTCAAGAAGTTCCATGATTCATCGTTTCATGTCCTCAGAGGAGTGATTTTTAACCTCAACTTGTCTGTGATAATACAACACTTCAAAAATTAAAAGTAACCTTCCCATAATAGACCAAAAATGCTTAACGGGCCCCAGAACACCCACACTTCATGCCCTGCCTCAAAAGGAAGCTGTCTTAACTGGCAGCTAAACTCTAACAAAGAACAAAATCAGGGCTTGCTTTCTTCCATTCACCTGTGTCTATTAAGTTCATCATGAAAAGGAAGCCCAATGAGTAATAAGGTCTAATGCGAGACACTGAACAGGCAGAAACAGAGTGTGCAAACATGAGATGAAACAGAGCCCCTGAAATTAAACAGGGCTTTTTTAATGAGAAAAAATGGGTCATAGTCTATTTTGGAATGTGATTTTTTTCCTTCTCTTCAGAAGGGAGAGTTAACCTAAGGAAACCTGGAGTCATGTGTACTCAGAGAGAGAAAACAAATACAAACCACACGCAAAATCTTCCAAGTACGTGCAAGGCAGAATCAGAAGAATTCTGTTATTCAACCCACACAAGTGACAGCAATCACAAAAGCGGAGAAACTGTGAAGTACATATAGAAGAGATGTAAGAAATGTAATCTGGCAAACAGAAATGAAAAGCACATAATAACAACAGTTATTTTCAAACACTGCAAAAGCCTTGTCCATTTGAGATCAGAAATACTGACAAACTCATAAGGACACCTTTTTCTACCTTCTACATATGAACCAACTCCTCAGCAGCACTGTCCAGCCAAAACTGATTGAATCCTCAGCAGTACCTGATGCAGCAGGTAAGAATTAGCAGCTATCTTTTAAGAGCACAAAAGGATTTCTCAGTGTCAGCAGATGAGTCAGTAGTGAAGTGAGGCCATCACACAGCTTACTGTATCCCATAACTCATAGCAGGATGAATAAACCCATCCAACTTTATGCCCAGTCAAGAGAAGGGTTGCCAATATCATCAAGGAAAAGCAGCCCTCTAATATCCTTTTTCTTTCCAGATCTTTTAAACTCCTCATCTAATAAGCCAACCATCCCCATTCCTTCTGCCTTATCTGCACGAGGCTGACTTCCAGTACAGGAGAGGTTCCTTACACTGCAGCCAACTCAGCATCAGATTCCCTGCTCTGATTCGTCTCAAGCCCTTCATACTGTAAAAGTCATTGAGTGATGACTTTATTTTGACAGGCAAGCAAAGCACGTTATATTAAAACCAACAAAAACCAAAAATCACCCAGCACTGTCTTACGGGAGGTATGATTAGAAGATGCGCCCCAAAATGTCACGTAATGATACGAATGTTCTTACAGGAGTGCTGAGCCAGGAGACCTCTTGTCCTTCACGGTACTTTTACTGACTCATGCAAGGAGAGTATCAGCACTTGTTCTCTGAGCTGACTGACAGTCTCCATGTGGTTAGATATACACAAAACCATTGGAAGTTTAGGGGATTTAGGATTGGTATCTTCTCCCCTCCCCAAATGATTAATGCTGGTTTAACTCCATCAAAGACTCAGGCTGTAAAAGTGCCTTAATGCAGATGATACAGTCTGCAGTTGTGCAAAAGAGTCAGCAGAAAACTCAGCTAATTTTACTACCAAGACTGATTTCTTGTCACCGTATTAGCTTTACACATGTAAAATAGCATATATTTGGGTTTACCCTGTCAGCCAAGCAGAAGTGGGAATATAAGCATCTGGAGTCAGCCTTGAGGGGAGAAACTAAAACAAACTGGGGGTTTGTGACAGGAGAGAGGAGGGACAGAAGAAGGGTGGCAAAGCAGAACTATTTCTGGGTCACCAAACATGACCTGTCTTAAAAACAACAAAAAGCCCCAAAAGGCACACATAAAGTAAAAAACGTAGGAGAAATTCCTACACATTCAAATGAAACTCCTCCAGTAAAGGAGATGCTAGAGTTGTAGGTTCATTTTTTAGCTCCAGCACTCAGCCCTAGACTGGCTATGTTGGGAGACTTGCTGGTTTCTGGAGCTCCTTTCTGGTTTCATTATTGTTGGTCCCATTTTGAAAGTCTGGTCCCATAATTATTTTATTTGCCTCTTACTTTTTCATTTCAGTCATGCTCATGATTTCCTCCCTCCCTTTCCCTTCCCCCAAACTGACATGGACCAATCCTACAATAACCATACTGAGGGCAGGCAATTAACAACCTGCCAAAATGAAACTCCTGGATACCTCAGGTGCTGCAGGGACTCTGCAGTACAAACCAGAATGAATCATGTGTGCTCACTGAAATTAAACCAAATACAATATAGTCTAAGTAGAGTCATTCATCATTCCAAGGGCCAAACGGACTGTCGTATTGTACAATATACCAGCAGCGTGCTGAAGAGAGTATTTTCTCTTTGCAACTGGGGATGGACAGGGAGACTGGAATGCAATGGCCAGAGCAACAAGAGAGCGTGTAGTCATCATCTGACTAAACCTGAAAGAATTCAGATATTTGTAAGCCTACAAAAAAGCCGGAAAAGGGGCTTTGGACAGGACAAGGAGGAATGGCGTTAACCTGCCCGAGGGGAGACTGAGCTGAGCTCTTAGGCAGAAGCTGTTCCCTGTGAGGGTGCTGAGGCACTGGCCCAGGGTGATGGCCCAGAGAAGCTGTGGCTGCCCCATCCCTTGCGCTATTCAAGACCAGGATGGACAGGGCTTGGCACAAGCTGCTCCAGTGGAAGGGGTCCCTGCCCATGGCAGGGGCTTGGAACTGGAAGAGCTTTAAGGTCCCTTCCAACCCAAACCAGATTCTATTCTATGACCCTTTGATATTTCTTGAATTATTTACAAATGATTATGAATAATTTCATAGCATTTAGCAAAAGACCACAAGTACTGCAGCAGCAGTTACAAGATGATCAAGATACTTTTTGGTAAAGCACCAACACAAATGAATGTTCCAATAAAGAGATGTTTTCAAGTTACTAATTGGACTGAAGAAGACAGAAACACAGGAAGAGTGGTAAAGCAGCAGCCGTCTGCACGATGAACTGTCAGCTTAGAGCAGTGCCCAAATGCCATTTTAGACTTTTGCAGACAGCGTGTTGAAGGGAGTTTTGAAAGAGCAATCACAGGGTTATTTTGCAAATTACCATGGAAAATCTGCAAGCACATGGGGAGAAGGCATAAAAGTGCTCGTAAATTTAACATAAAGAAACAAACACAATTATCCAAGACAGAGCCATCTGAATTGCTACAATACTTCTATAATACATAACATGATCTTAATCACTTCAAGTCCAGTGCAGTCGGATAATGAATACCTCCTGCAATGTGCTGAGCACCCTCATCACTCCATGATAGCAGCATGAATTGTTCCTAAAAGCTGCCAATTTACAATGTTGGTAGTAGGTAATAGTTACCTGCTTCCAAATCTGTCCACAGTAACTGATTTAGTGGAAGCATGCTTACTCAGCCTGGCCCCAGCCAGACTCCAGCTATTCTGCTCACTGCTCTGGTCAAAACCTACCACGATAGCCATCTTTTCTGGGTGCAGTACATCCCAAGGAGATATGAACACCTAATCCATTGTCCTCATTGCAAATTCTTCCTCAGCAATCTTCAGGACATTGAAATCACTCTTTCAACTACTCTTCTTAGAGGGGATGCTTTTACAGACATGAAAACAGGATCTGTCACATGATGCTTCTCACCTGAATGGATGAAATACAGATTTACTCCACTGGCACAAGCAAGGGTTGAGGGTCTGCACAATGCAGTTGTCAGGACACACCACTGAAAAGGGAAGCCTATCAGAAGGGTGAACTCCTTTCAGCAATACTGTAGCCAAGTACTTGATAACAACATTCATTACCCTGTTAACACCTTTACAAACAGAAAAGTCATACTACCAGTTTACAAAGAGAGAAATAGGAGAAGATGAAATAATTCAATCAAGCAAAATCCAACCTGAGCTGGGAATACAACTGGTCTCTGCTGTGCCCCAGTTTTGTGCTCTGCCCACTGGGTCAAACATCAAACGCAGTGAGACTATCTACACCCCATGGGTTTCAGTCCTCTTACAGCTTTGCTTGTTGGAACAAATCACCCCATTACTGACATCTGACACCCGTTCAGCAGGATGTCCTACTCAGATTCATTCTCCTAAATGTCTCTTAAAGGAAATGCACATAATGTCTCTGACTGTAAAACGTGCACAAATAACCTGAATAATTGATGAGGTTTGCACTTCATAACACTGTGCATCGAGTACGGATTCTTCTTCCCTTTTCTTCCTATTTTGAATAAAATTGAGGAGAATAATTGATACATCAGTAACATTCTGGACGATAAGAAACCTTCCTTTTCCACGCACCCCAATGAGATGAAGGCTGACAGTTATGGGATGCAGCCATGCTATGATCAGGCAGTTTCTTCTGTCTCCTGGGAAGAAGGTAACTATGGAGATAGTCAGCAAAATCATCAGCATAACTGGCTTCATTACTGCCCAACACAGATCACACAGACCTTGGGTAGACTCAGAAACTTTGTTCTCTCTTTATTACTGAAACAACATTGCTTTTATCTGGAACTGCTAAACTGAAGGTGGCAGTTTGGGTTTTACACTTTGAAAGTTTACTCCACAAAAACGGAACATATTTTGTTTATGCTCAGTTGAAGAGGCAAGAAAACATCTAATTCTAATCTGTCCTTGCAAGCAAAACTCACAGTCTGCAGTGACTGCAAGCTACTGGACTGCACGTGCAGAGTTTCTGGGGATGGAGACGTGGACTGAGGTCAGCCTGTGACATACAACGTACAGAACAAAACAGAGAACTAACAGTGACTTGCACAAACAGGACAAAGCAGAGTCAACATCCCAATCTCACTCCATCTTGGCAGTAGAGAAAGCTTTGACTCCATCATCTAAACTAATACAGCAGTTAAAGCAGTATGGGTAGTTATTTTAGCCTGCTGCTGGTATGTGGGAGCAGCTGAATTGCGATGGCATTTGGAGTTTTCAGATGAAGTCTATACTGCTGCCTGGTGACTGACGGATGTCAAATCAGAACATGGGCTAATGGATTTTCAGTAAGGTGCTTTGTCCTGTACCACATTTGGGGATCTCAAAATGAGCCCACACTTCATAGTGAGGGCCTGGCAGACTCTGCTTGCACAGTAGTGTTCTGTACTTTCAATTATGGTTGCCACAACTTGGAACCCGCACAATTCAGGTTTGATTTAAGCTCTGCAGTAACAAAAAGGGAGCCCAACACGGAATATCCTTAACAGTCATGTCCCTTACTGATTCCTGGTATCACTGCTGACTGACACAGCTTTTTCAACTACAAGCCTTAAAACCTAAGAAACATTCTTTTGCAGAAAGAGAACAGTGAATCTCTCTGGATAATTAAGAGCTGTGAATATTTAGGCCACAAAAGAGGAATGAATTATGAACAGTACCATCCTTCTCAAGGAGGATGACACTGGGCATGGCAGTGAAACAATGAGAGGTAGTAATGGATTTCTTAGAAAAGGCACTACTACAGGAATATGGCAAGACAAGGTACAAATACTTTCCACATTTCTCTACATTCCTCTACATGAAAGTGGTCAGAAAAAGTGAGTT
Organism: Agapornis roseicollis; assembly: GCA_002631895.1. Taxonomy (NCBI): domain Eukaryota; kingdom Metazoa; phylum Chordata; class Aves; order Psittaciformes; family Psittacidae; genus Agapornis; species Agapornis roseicollis. The sequence goes on from NDXB01009122.1 coordinate 115,045, forward strand.
TTCCTCCCAATTGTGCTCTTAAACCATAAGCAGTGATAACAAAAAACTACTTTCTGCTGGCTCAGAAAGGGAAGCAAGCTAAAGATAGACTAAAAGAAACAAGATGACACAGTAAAGGATAAACTTTAAAGATGCTGACAAAAATCCTAAAGCAATTTGTGTCTCTTACTTCCACTCGCACCATATGCCTCAATTCAGACCATGTTTTGTACTTCAGACTGTAAAGCATAAAAACTACAGAGAGTAGAAACCTCCTATGGGTTTTGGTCCTCCTCCCCACCCCACCCTCATGACAGACAGAACTCCATTATCTTCAGTAAACTAATATAATAAACCATAACAGGAGGTAGTATTTGTGACACTAACCTCACTAAAAGAGGGATAAAACCCAGAAGCACCACCCCTGGGATAGGCAGACATTGCAGTCACACACCCCCTGTCAGTGCAGAGGCTTCACTTGCTAAGCAACTGCTTAGTGTCAGACACTCCATAAATGCCACACATACCTACTACTGCATTACACTTACCTTAAGACATGTGCCACCGTTAATCCTTAATGTCAAAATACTAGCTACTAATGAATATAAAAGGACACAACTTCTTCAACTACAAGAGGCCTTGAAACCAGAGGAACATTCTTCTGCAGAAAGGGAGCAGTACATCTCTGATGATTAAGAGCTGTCAATATTAAGGCTGCAGAAGAGAAATGAGTTATAAACAGAGAGCCACAAACCCTGAGCATCCTTCAGTTTGTAAAGTGCTCACCCACTTTTTAGTAACATTTTTCTTCATTAAACCATTTTCCTCTCTCCCCCCACCTACCCCTCACAGAGATATTATTGTTGGAGGATGTCATCAGTGCTGTTTCAGATCTGTCAGATATAATCTTCTAATCTGCCAACTTTTCACAAGGAAGAGATGAGCTCATGTACTGACTGACAAGATGTGCTGAAAAGTCTGGGCTTTCTCGAAGCCTGTTAAAAGTTTAAGTTCCCCCATTGTGTGAATACTGTCAAACTTGGCCCTGCAATTTTCATAATGACAGCTGCTGTCAGTTTAAAAGGGTAAATTATTCAGTTCAACTGGGAATGCTGACAGTAACTGTAAAAAGGGCCTTAGTCGTGGAAAAAAGAAAAAGGTTCCAAGTATCTAAGGAAAGACGTAGTAAAATCACGAAGACACCTTAGAAATACTCAACTCCAGCTCTCCTCTAAGTCTCCTTCCGAAAACCTGGGAAGGTGTTTACTTAGGCAAGAAAAGAGTAACATGAAATTAAACCACATCAGTAACAGTTTGAGATACCTACAGCCAAGACGTTTTGCTGTCCGTAATCACACATCCTTACACCATTTACAAGGCCACTGTGCAATTTAAACTGTCCAACTCCTGGTGCTTTCAGAGGGAGATCGGAAGTTACTTGGTATGTCCTTTAAAGTAACTTTAAAAGCCCTATTAGGTGACTATCTGCATTTGTTTAAGATCTGTTTCCACTATTTCATATTCTAAAGGGAAATTACCACATAGGTTTTGTAGTTTCTTCTCTGCGCTACTACAACAGAGCTAGAGATTCACCTCTGCAAAACACATTTTGAGATCAATCCATTTTGGAGGTGGACAGAGAAACAAACTGCAGTTTCATCATTCTACTTGCTTGAAGGAAAATGAAAAGAAAGGAACAGCAACCCATGACCTCCCAGTACTGCAATGGGCAGCACTAATGCTCTGTGAATGCATGCGATGCCCATGCAAGACTGTCCACCTGCTCTTTCAACAAACTGCGCAGGTATATAGGATAACAAGTAGTAGCAAAAGGTGAAGAACTTACTCTCCACCATCTACAGTCTCCAGCTTCCTTCTGGACTAGGTGAAACAACTACCTTCTGTTCTTACTATGAGGAACAGAAGTACTCTAAACCTGAAGTTTGCTAGGCCATTTCAAATGTGAAAAAGTGCTGTAATAGATACAGAGCATCTGCTGTGTGCTGTTAATGGACTGATGGCTCCTACCAGTCAAAAAAGATGTACATAAACTAAGGGGGATGTGGGGTTTTTTTGGAAACTGGGATTAAGTCAGTCTGGAATAAGATAAAATAATAGCATTACTATACACCAGCCTGAATAAAGCACTATCTAAACCCATTACAACTTGCACCATCTATTTTCAATTACAACAGACACAGTGATACTTGCAGATGAGCTATCAGAAACATTAAATTAACTATGAAGTGATACAATCTCCCTCAGTAAATGCAGTCATCATCTTTCTGCTCTCTTAAGAAACAAATCTTTCTGGCATGTAATTGCATGTTCAGAGCATCTCTGCTCACCTGTGCTCCTGCTATTTCCATGCTCCATTATCCATGTCTCAACAGACTCATTTACCTATTTGGAAATAGGATTTCAGCCTTTATAAAAGCATAAATTCCATACTGAGAGGCTAATCAATGCTTCAGTTCTTGGTGTAAGGAGAGTTGGAACATTTACAGACTTGTGTGGTTACATTTTCAACTCTCCCTCATAGAGCCATATATTAAACTCGACTGCTGCAACTGCAGATAGGCTCAGTTACATGGATTCAACCCCAGAAGAAATGTATTACCCAGTCTGTGAAAGAAAAATGGTTAATGAATACCCTAAAGTGGTCGGCAGCCTTTTTCTACTGCCTAGGTCAAAGGAGCACTCACTCTGTAGAGAGATTTGTTACAAGCTTTTAACCATTCCCTTAAGAATACAGCACTTTCTCCTTCTGAACTAGAACTCTCATAAATCTTCTAAAAATGATGCTGAGTTCAGAAAACTTTCAGAGCAGGCTTCAATTTCAGTTTTGTTTCTCCCTATAGCTAACACTGAATAGGACCATAATTTAGTGAGAGTATCAGCCAGCCCACAGCACACTTTCCAGCACAGTCAGCTCAGAATGCTCCACTGCTTCCTTTACCTTCTCACCAAACACTAAACCCAGTTCCTCTCAGTACCTAATAGTCCCATTAACATTAAACAGATGATGATGATGCTGGTGAGATTTTATGTGGCTCCCAGAGCCACTTTTGACTGATGCTTATAAAGTTGTGCTTAATCTGCAACATAATTTTTAGCAAGCAAATCATGCCTCCTCTTTAGCTCTTCATAACGTGCCTCCTTAATAGTTACTCCACGGTTATATTTAAACTTGGCACAAGCTCATGTATACAAACATGCCTCTGTTACATGAGGCAACAAGGCCCACCAAACAGCCCCTAAACACCAAAGTAGAAAATAAAGCTTCTGCCATTAACCAGCTGCCTTAATGAAACTCAAAGGCTGTGACCCTGCCGCAAACACAAGTTGCGTTCAGCATGCGGGAGCCAAGGTAACAGCGTTGCGTAGACTGTCTTAGTTGTTTCTTCATAAAGTCATCAGGACCCAAGGGCAGTTAAGAAGCTCTCTCAACAACTACATCAGTGACGCCATGCCCTGTGAGGCAACCACGCTTCAGTGGAATATGGCAAGAGGCTTACTACCTGAAGCACCTCTATGTGATAGCCCTGATCAAATGCAGCTCTGTTAAGGAAAGGGAAGAAAAAAGATCACAACAATTCAAAATTCATCATCTTTTATGGAACAGATTAAAAAACAAAGTCAGGAAGCTCTCTCCCCAGATATGGAAGGAGCCTCTATCAGATCACAGTCCAGTAGCCTCAGGTTTCAGACTCCTATTTGACAAAGACTCACAGACTGGTTTGGGCTGGAAAGGACCTTAAGGCTCATCCAGTCCCAACCCCCTGCAACGGGTAGGGACACCTTCCACTAGAGCAGGTTGCTTCAAGCCCCATCCTTGATGGAAAAACTGCCCTAAAACTAAATCTCAAAGATCCAGATGACCAAAAAGCCTTGCATGACTTTTACTTCCCTAACAGTTTTTCAGCTGTTTCACTTGCAATAAATAACAGAACAACCTTTTGCTAGACCTCTTTTCCCTTCTAGTTCTACAGGAAGAAATTATGAATTAAGAAAAAGGAGAAGGGGATGCTTTTCTTTATCCTGAACAGCCAAAACAAACAAAACCCCTCTACGTTCCCCAGTTACCCCAGTTCTTACTCTCACCAGTGGCACAGTCATTAATTTTTTTCACATCATTAGTTGGTTTCCTCTGTACAAAAAATATTAAGAGATTGATATTTGACCAGGATTAGAATAAGGGTTTAGTCATTGGCTCTAAGCCCAGTACACTTCTCCCTTCCGGACCTAGCTGTTGTCTCATTAGAACAATTCTGTTCCTTTCCTTCTTTCACAGTCCTTCAGGCACTCCTCTTGCGGATGATCAGATGGCAGTGCTGCACATTCAGCGGTTGCTTGTCTAGTGATGTTAAGATTATCTAAGATAAATACAGTTCTATGTACATAGCATTGTTGCTGAAAATAAGGAGGAGGAGCTGATCTTACAGGAACAAGCTCTCCATGAACCATCAGTGACCTACAAATGACTATTTAGGAAGCTCTGCGAATACAAAAAAGGGTGATGCTTGTATTTTGTCCATGACACTGGGCTGTTGCGCAACAGATTCTTCTGTATTGCAGACAGAGCTGGAGAATGCTAATCTCATTCATGATGGATGCATTCTCAATAAGGCCAGGCTTACAGGATCTTTCAAGGAAGCATTATGGCTACTAATCATTTTACAGCATCATAATACTTCAGAACAAGCAATTTAGGGCTGGAAAACCAAATAAGAATCCCTCTGTACACATGCCAGTACCTGAGATGATTGAAAAACTGATGGATGCTGAAAGCCTCTCTGCTGAGAAAACTGAAAGGAAATAATACAAGTGCCGGTTCTACGAAACCATCCTCCTTCTTTTCCCCTCTACGCTGTTAAATGTCTTTCAGAGCAGATCTTAAGAGATCGCTGCCCTTGGCCTCAGTTCTCTTCTCTGGTACTCCTCATCTACTAACAAGAGTAGACCTGATCTCCACAGAGCATCTAAGTCCCTTCTGGTGCTCTATTAATAAGACAACATAGGCAGAAGGATACACACCTTAAATGAAGAAACGTGGAAGACTAGTGATAAGCATCACCCCTTTCCATTCACAAGGCCTTTACATTTCCCCTAAACTCAGATTTGGCTCCTCTACTATGGCTTTGTAAGTATATCTGACTAAGTAAGATCAGCTTGCCCTCAGTACTGCTTTTCCTGTTTTGTAACATCCTACAACAGGTTCATTGAGACCATCAGGTTCCAAATACAGCCTCCTGGAGCAGCCTACACCCCACGCTGGAGTATATTATGCTGGAGTACATTACCTACTCCAGGGTGGATTTGATGCTTCATCTCTTCATTTTATTTTGGTACCATTTCCTTTAGTGCTTTTAAGCACCATAACAAAAATATTTAGCATTTCATTCTCCATAATTTCAATATTCCATAGCAAACAACTTCATTCAGATGCAATTTTAGAGGAGTCTTCAGCATCATTTTAGTTAGATTTCTAGCCAATCAGAAGTAAGAAACAGTCTTCTTTTCATGTGACACCCAGTGCCTGATACAGAAGTGACAAGCGCTAAAAGCTCCAGCACAAGCATAGCTGGCTCAGAATCTTAACAGAAGTTTCACATCCTACCAGTCAGATCACAGGACCAAAATGTAGTGATCCACACTTAAAATCTGACAGACTGTAAGAGTGGACTGAGGACGGTAATTTATCTGGTTTTCCCCCTCAGTTTCCTACCAGTCCAAGCTTATTTTATCAGCTTTTAAGTCAATTTTGGCACTTCTCTGAAACCGTGGATGCTGAGTAGTGCAAAACTATTTACCACTGAATGCTTACAGGACTGTTTGCTGTCAGCTGAAAAAGAAGATTAAAAACATCACAGATGCTATAGCTACAGCATTTTAGAATTCAGATTTTCTGTATTGCAAGCAATGGACAAATTCACTTTATGATCAGCCAACAAGTTCATGTGGACCCCATCTCCCTTCACCCAACAACAGCCCCACATCCAACAACCTCCTGGAAACAGACAGATCAGCCTGTGAGTCTGTACCAGAAACCACCCGATAGGAGCTGAAAAGCTATTAAAGAGGAATTTCTTAATTTTCTTTGTTCAAATCCATAACTGTTGTTGCCACGGGTTATTTATAGTACAGTAAACCCAGCACTAACACCTATGGTGTGGAAACCTAAGTTCAGAGTCCTTAAAATGAATGGAATACGTCAAGGAAACAGATTATCTTTTTAAAATCAATAAAGCTGCAATAAGTGAATTAGTAGCAAATGTACAGCCATGTGCCAGGTTCCAACTTCTCTCTCAAAAAGTTTCTGACTCATCCTGTGTCTGGATAACAGACAGGAAACTCCGTCCAACGATTCCAGCACCTGAGCACAGTTTCTTGCTGGATGTTTTGCTGGGTGCACAAGGATAGCACTGAATGGGCACACAGAAAACTGCAGTGTAGAGAAGCATACCTGACGAGCTGCCTCCCAGCAAAATTCCACAGCAAATCTTTCCTACTGAAGTCAATCTTACCGGTAAGATTCATTGCCATGTACAGGTCAATGCAAGGCTACAACTTTCTGGTCTTCAACATGCCTCATATGATCCTGAAATGCTCCATTTTCCAAGATGGATGAAATCCAACTCTCCTAAGCACTTACTGTAATTAAAACTCCTCCTTAGGCCAAAAATCATCTGATTTACTACACAGGGATCTTTAGACAGAACTAGGAAAGGACATGGCTTGAGGGCAGGCCTCTCCCACCCCTCACTAGTAACTAAAGACATTACAAAACCAAGTTCTATGCTGTTCCATCCAAAGAAACCATTTACCTTTGCTATAGCACCTGTGCGAACCCTTTGGTTTCTGGCTCAGAATTTCTCAGCACTGTATTCTGGATTTTTCTTAATTCTGTACTTACAGAAGAGGGAAGGAATCCCCTGTCTGCTGTCACTGGGTCTGTGTGGTTTTTTTCCAATTCCACTGAGAAATGGTGCCATAAAGAGAAGAAAGCAGGTAAGAACAGCAGGTTCAGAATCTGGACTCTTGAGTACACAGAGATATAAAATCATAAAATGGTCTGGCTTCAAAGGGACTGTACGATCATTCAGTTCCAACCCCCTGTCATGGGCACGGAGGCCTCACCCTAGACCATATGGCTCTGTCCACCCTGGCCTTGAACACTCCAGAGATGCAGCAGCCACAGCTTCTCTGGGCACTCTGTGCCAGCACCTCACTGCCCTCACAGTAAAGAACTTCCTTATATCCAACCTGAACTTCCCCTGTTTTAGTTTAAACTGAACAGTTTACAATTAAACAGCTATGCCTGATCATTTCCTGCACATTACATGAACTGAAGATTTCATCTAGATCAAGATCTGCAAAAAACATTCCAACTTCCATCTGTTCTAATTCAAGTCACTGAGAATGGTAATTGTCAACGTGAGTCCAAGGAGAGCTAGATCAACAAAGTGAGACTTTAGAAATCCCATATTCAATATATTCACTATCATGCCTTGCCATCTTATGGAGGTGTTGTGAACATTTAATTAAAGTTGATACAACTCAGAGGTCCCAGTTGTGAAAGGCAGCAGATCGATGCAAAACCTGTTAATTAAAGGCCAGCTATACACAGAGCTTTCCAAATGTGTCCCCAAAAGAGGGCAACAAACACAAAAGCTGCAGAGTTCCTTGTAAGAAACTTTACCAGTTAACTTCCTGTACTAGCTTTTCCCATTGTTTTCCTGAAATACAATTTACTATTAGTTTCTTACATCGTTACATCATTATTTAGTTATCAGTACAGATAAACACTTTGTAAAGAATCTATGGGCAACCCAAAAACATTGAACAAATTAACAAGGGGGAAGTTTTGAATGCAGTGGTGAAACAGCAGATACATTTTCAACAGAACCATCTTTTCTAGCAAGTAGTCTGGTCTGAGTTTAATGATGGTGGTCAAGAACAGCGCAGTGTGCTGGAAATACCAAAGTTTAATAAGCCCTTTTCTGCCCCCTTCATTTGGTGTAATTTGTGTAGGTGACACAAGCAGGCAGTCTCCTGAGTAAGGGACAAATACAGTGAGAGATTTTAACTTCCTCTAACAAAGACTATATGCTTTCCCTTAGCTCACTAAGCACATTAACTGCAACTAACCTTGAAAGACCTGTGACTGCATCCTTATTGAGGTCTCTAGTACAATGACAGACCTATGATCATCTCACACAGTGAGTGCAAAGGCTATCGAAAAGGCACATGTGAAAGTCACATACAATGCTGGAAGTATTCTAGTTTTACAACAGTTCTGGTTTTACAGTAGGACATAGAAATACCTAACAAAACCCCAGGTTCACAGGCCATTTACAGGCACAGGGACATAGAAAGAGGTTTCCATTCAGCTGCAGCACTCCAAATCCACTCTGGACTAGCGTGTGGTTGTGTGGCTCAATACAGGAAGAAATACAGAAACAAGCCCTGAATATCTCAGTGGAAGACAGATTTTAAGTGATGCAACTTCATCTTCTAAAACTACACATGATATTTAACATATCATCTTTCCTCCACTATTGTTCTCTTGAGAATAGAGATATTCACTGAAACTTACCCTGCAGCATCTGAGTACTGAAATCCCTCTGAAGTCATTGGGTAGCAATGAACCACCAAAGGCCTGGCAACTGTTTGTTAGCATTTGTTTTTCTTCTGAAGCAGGAAGGCTGTTATATGCATGTCAAGAAAGGTTATATGGAGGCACCGACACCAGAAGCGAAGTTTCAAAGTCATACATTGATTTGAAATGGCTCTATTTAAGGTATCAAACTTCAAACACGTCAATATTTCCAGAGATCGAACCCTTCTCAAATAAAGGCTTACGGTGTTTGTTTAAGTTGCAAGACAGGATGACAAAGCTGAAGTCAAACACTCACTATAGCCAGTTTCAAGGTCAGTCCCTAGGTCTGGGAAACACTCTCTGGCATAGAGGGGAGGAAAAAACCCAAGAGAACAGAAGGGAAAAATAACCTCAGGAGCAATAATCTCCATTTTATTAAATGAAAGGAAAACAGTGAGATGGATTATCACACCAGCATTACTGAATCACTACATTTAATTCTTCATGCTATAATTCTGTGTGAGAGATTCAGGTGCTGCCCACACTAAGAGTGGATCCAGACGTATTTCTGCTTCTAGGCACTACAAGGACATTTGTAAAACAGTACTCTGAATTCTTGGTAAACATCCATCCTTTTGTATTTCACTCAAAGAAACGGACTAGAAAATGCTTGTCTAACAGTGTTTACCAGCAAGAAAAATACCACAGTTCATACTCTGTGCCATGGCCTGACAAAAGCAGTTAATTTGCAGTGTTGAATAAATTCGTGCAGGTGTACAAGGTTTTGCAAACTATCTGCTCAAGCACTTTTATGCTCTGAGTGTCACCGTGACAAGTACCATAGAAAGTAAATAAATATTCAGAAAGAAGCTAGATAAGATAGGCAGAGCTTAGATCTGCTGAAGCTGCAGAAAGCCTGTGGCTCCTGTGCAACTCCTAAATCAGAAGGATAGAATACACAGCTTAGCTATTATTTAGTCAGACACATAGGCACACACACTCCTCCACTCTCCATTCCTGCCAACAAACTCCTGTCTGATAGCCCTAGGCAGCACAGAGAAGCAGCAGGCTCTTGTGCACTAGAGTTTTGGTCTCAATGCCTTCCTGTATCTAAATCCTTCATACACTGAGTTTGGCAAGGCAGACACTTCTGTGCAAAGGCATTTCTTGCCCTGCTGAGGGCTGACAATTCCTAACACAAATGCCATGCTCCACACTTACCTTCTAATACACAAATGAATCAAAGCCTGAGATATACTAAAGGGTAACGCGAGGTGTAGGGGGTTTATTGTGTTTTGTTCTGGTGGGTTTGGGTTTTGTTGTTTTTAAACAAGTGTAGTACTCCCCCGAATTGTTTCTGCTTATCTTTAACAGTTTAAAAGCACGCACGTAAAATGTATTTAGGATACAAATGCACACACTAGAAGCCTTGTTAGCATCCTCCTTTTTTTGGTGAGAACAAAGCAAGTATGATTTTAAGCTGCAACTTCAATAAAAAGAAAAAAAGAGAAATATTATTACAGTTAGTGGGATAAAACACTCTGCAAGGGCTTGACAGCTGAGAGAAATAATGTACGTTGGCTGAGAGTAATGGAAATAATTAAAGGGAAAACGCTAGAAAGCAACACTGCTGTAAGTAAACTGAGTGGATGTGTCAGAAAGCTACTGTATACGTCAAAAAACTCATCCAGGCCTAGCTCAGAGCTCAGGGAGGTGATAGAATGAGCCAAGTGAAATACATGTGAAGTAATTCCAGAGTCGTTAGCATGCTGTAAAGGTCTGCACTACATTAAGCATTACTGTCAAGGTCAGCAGCCTGAAAAAAGCAAACCTACATAACGTGACTGATGCTGAAAGCAACTGGTGTTATCAGCCACTAAGGTCAGGCACGCCTGTGAAGTCACAGGAAGGGCCAAAGGAGCAACACAGCTTGTGCTACCACATTCTGCCTGAGGAGATGCCAAGACACACTGAATGGCACCAAACGGGAAGTAAGAGGATTAGAAGAGTGAAATAAAAGGGAAAAGGTTAACAGGATGCTCTCCTCTACCCCTCTACTCATCCTCCCTCCTCTCCCAAGGAGGATATTACAAAGAGACAGAATTCCCAAATCAAGCTACTGATAAACATGTGGACAAAGGCGGTGCGAAATCACACTCCTTCTCCTGAAGACAGGGAAACAGCTGAACATATCCCCTTGTATGCACACAAAGTGAGGTTGACAGGCATTCAGGCCCTAGCCACTCATGCTCAGTATACAGTGAGAGTCTGCTGCTATTACCAGCATCTTATAGAGTGGTCATCTCTAAACTGGCAGTACCTAAGTGAAGGAAATGGAGAAATAACCATCTGAACAACCACTTCTTCGTAAGTATGAAGAAGCCGTGGATGAGGGATGTGATTTTCAACTCTCCATTTTGTGGATCTCCTACCCATCAGGCCAGCGCTTCTAGGCTTTCATACCAGCTATTCCAGCACATCTGGCCTGGTTCTGGTGATGCAAGAGGGGACAAGACTGCACTCCCGTGTATTTCTCTCCACATTTCATCCTGCATACAGGTCATATATTACCAAGGCACAAAGGCTGGTATCAGATGAATGAAGTACAGAACTGCTCAAAATTGAAGGATGTCTCTAATTAGCTCCTGTTGCTCAGCCCAACTAAAACAACTCTACTGTGGGAAGCAAGTCAGAGTGAAATCAGTGTTTACACACACCCCAAAAGTGGAACTAGCTTTTCAGCTTTTCCCAACATCCAAGCAGCACGTCCTGTATGCATCAGACAGTGCCAGACCTCTTCTGAAGTGTGACACTTCTTCCGACTAGCTTATTATTTAAAACATTGAACCTTCATGCTTGAAAAGCACAGAGCCTTTGGGACACTATCAAAGCAACAGTAGCAATTAAAACTTGGAAAAGAAAAGGAAAAATTAAATGTACCAACTAATGTTGGATGTTTGGCAAAAGTTTCTGACCAAAGAACCAATATCAAGTGGTTATTTTTTTTCATGGAAAGATTGAATGGAGTGAAGTGATATTTGAGAGTGGGAATGAATTGTTGTTTAATAAGATGTGACACAGAGCACCCAAGGGTGCTGTTTTCCTCCATTACTGTGATTAACAATGTTGTCCACAAAAATTGAAACTTAATTAACACTTTTAAATTCTGCTATGACATTTTTAGCTCTTCCTGTGAAAGCACTTGTGCAGCTGTGTCATTAGAACAGAGAAGCTTCACAGCTTCAAATGTTTGAACCACTTACCCACTGGAGCCTGATTGTGTTTAGACTTCTGGCAACAGAAAACCACTTTGAATCCAGATGTAGCTTTCTGGACATTAGCAACGTACATCAGCATTTAAAGAGCTTCCTACAAGCTACTGAGGTAATTCAGTGACCAGTATTGGGACTCTTCCTTCTGAAACAGGATTAAATCACACAGAAAACATGGTATTAACTTTGGTAAAAGAGTTCTGTAAAAACATTGTCTCTCAGCACCTGAGAACAGTTAGCCTGACCTTGGTGAACTGGTAATACACCTGTCTTCTGGTGGAAAGAAAAAGGAATCCAAGCTTCTCCAAGAACTTTCTGTTTCTACTGCACTCCCAAAGTAAGCTTCCCAATTAAAGCCGAAGTACCAAAAAAGATGGAATGGACAGGAGGGACCTACACATTTCCTTTCTTGTGAAAGGACCTGCAATCCACTCTTGTTCTCCTCCCTGCTTCCAGTAATACCAGTGCAATGCACACACTGTTGCAGGCAGGAGCTATGGGAACAGTCCCAAGGGACAAGCAGAAACGTACAACCGAGCACACTTTCTTCTTGCTGACTCATGAGCTCCAAGTACCACCCGAGACTTGCACTCTTTGACCTAAGTTCATGAATCTGTAATGGAGCTTTTTGCGGATGTAGGCAGAAACTGTGCATGGCTGCTGCAGCATGAAACCCCGAACCTCATTTAACTTTGACTTTGGGGTACCGCTGATGGAATTCCTCATGCATTCCTGGCCTCTCAACAGCCTCCCCTCTTGTACAAGTCACTTCTTTATGGTTTTGATACAAAGACAGCCAGTACTTCCCCAGTAATTGTCTTTGAGTATTAAAAAGCAGAAGAGAAAGACATACATTGGAAAAGAAGGAAACTGAATCTTCTGCAGACAGAATTATGATTCTGTTAAAATAGCAAAGGAAAAGACATAACTGCCATGTATGATGCATGGAAAAGCAGAGGGGAAAAAAAGGCAGAGAGGAAAACCTTTTATCTTTTTTTCCCTGAACTCTGGTGGAAATTTACAGTCCCTTCAAGTTTCTCACATGCAACAGAAAACGTGTCCCATCTCCTTTTGACTGGGAACTCAACTGAATTCAATAAAATTCACTCTATTGAGCAAAGGACTTTTAAATAGCTGGTTATACATACACTGCAACAGGTACACACTGTGATGTGTACATGCACCAAAAAGAAACGCTACAGTAAACAACTGTCATTTGTTTTACTGAGTATTTAGCAGCTTCATTTAGAAAGCAGAGCCATTTTACCTTCTCTATGTGCACTAGGTGTCAAGACACAATCAATATCAATCTATTCAAATCAAACCTAAACCAGAGCCCCTTATATATAAATACAGAATGTGATTAGAAGGAAATGGTCATCTCAATATTGGCACACTAATGAGAACTGCCTCTATGAAATTACTATATTCATTTAATTAAAAAGCCCATTCTGGATCCCATTCAAAATGCTGTTCATTGAACTCTTTCATGTAAATCTAATTTGCTTTTGTAGAATGTCAGGAGTATTATGTTTATTTGTATAAACAGGCTCTGAAGATCAAAGTCTTAGAAAAATCCAGGAAGCCCCTCATGAAAGGGTTTTAAAAGAGCTACCTATGAATTTGAACACTAATACTTGCAGCTCAGATTCCTGAGAGGCGTGGATACAGGAGCTCCAACCCATCCCTTTCCCTGAATACCCTTTCCACTCCTGTGGCAACGACAGCTCAAACTGCACATGCAGCAGTTGCTGAATCCCCACAAACTCCAGTCAGGCTGGTTTAGAAGCAGCTGTGTCACCCTGTAGTGGATTAGCCTCAGCAGGATCAGCTGCAAACCACTACAGCACTCCCAGTGCAAGCCAGCCTTCACTGTTAGTATATTCATACGGGCAAAGATGCATTTATTGTACCAAGTTACTCACATACAGAACAGAAATAATGAAAAATGCACCACAAAAGAATTAAGAATGGAAACAACAAGAAATGACATTTTTCAATAGTTGTATTGGGTTTTGTCCACTGAAAAAACAGCAGTTGAAGCTGAAATATGAATAGGAACCACTGCTCTGTGAAAATCTGGGGGGAAAGCACTGCAATTTGTTGGTACAGAAAGTTAAAAAGCTGCTAAGCAGCCACATCTACTTGTGCTTCAAAAAGGCACTGCAGAGGTAAGCAGTTGTTTGGATTTTCTCTCCCTTACCTCAGAGGCTTAAGTAACAGAAAATAAGACCACATTCAATATGCAGAATCACTACTTTAACAGACTAGGCAGCCCCAGAAAGGTAACCCCAGCGTGCAGGTATCTGCAAGGTATTTGCCCTGCTAAAAGGATGGACATCTTCAATTCAGCAACACTTCTGAGCTGACCTAGCTTTAAGAAATGCACAGCAACACACAGACTAACTTGGAGTCTCAAAGACTGCAGCACAAGCCTTTCCACTGCACTGCTGTGCTTACTACAGACTGTGTACTTAATGACCAACGTATCCCCATTTCTTACATCCACCAGGCCCCTGTTACCACCAGTTGAGCAGGAATGGCAAAGCAGGAAGAGGGAAGAAAATCTGACATGCACATCTGATCTATTTAGCTTTTCAGAGCTCTGGAATCAAACGTTGCCAATGCAGTATGTGCCTAAATATGCCAGGACTCTAGTTTTGGATATCACCTCAAAGTTTGACAGGAACACAGAAAAGCTATGGACTACATGTTAAAGAGACACTCAGTTCCAGGACTGAGCTGTAGTTTCAAACGTTAAACTTAAATCCAGACATCACAACACTTGAATTATTTATGTGACTGCTAATGTTAAGACCCAGCATTTAAAATGAATGCCTTATGCCCTGGTCTTTGGCACACACATTTACTGCTAATGAAGGCATGTAATGCCAATGACCTCCATTCCAGATTTCAGCTACACTTAAAATTTAGTACACTGGAGACTGAAAATCATAGGCTGCCTGTATTTACATCCCTTGCAATCCTCTTGAAATTAATAGAGCTTTGTAGCATACATAGCAGGCAATTTGGCTCAGAGTAAGCAGAAGGCACACTTTCAGCTTTCAGTGCAGATTATGGCACATTTTGTTAAGCTGTCAAGCATCTCTGGTAAAAGCAGGCTCGAAGAGTGACAAGCCAGCAGTGCTGCCCTTTCGTACTTCACATTCTGCAGTGTTATTCATTTCCACAGCCCCTTAGAAAACAGGATTTCAGGAGAGCCTCATTAGTCATAATGTCTATTTCTTGTCAATGCAATTATGTTCTACCAGATGTTGCTAAGTGTTTTGGATAGTTCTCGCTAACCTACAAATTGGGATTGGTGGCCATCACCACAGCAGCTCAGGATCTTCTGTATCACGTAAGTATCTGTGAGGGTAAGGTGCCACTAAACAACTTTGTCACTTTTCTGAAAGGAAATAAAAACACAGAGAATACAAAATATGATATAAAGGATCACTCTGATTGGAGGCCTTTGTCAGAGAGAAAACCATTTGACCATCCCTCGCAAATGCTGCCAGAGTCTAGATATGTTCTGTTTCTTCTGGAAGCTCATTTTCTGATCTCCTGAATAAGAACATCTTGTCCTCTTTCACATGTTAAAAATGAAAACCTTCTAACAATAACATAATTGTTTGCTTTACAATTCGGAAGCTTCATTTTCATCTCATGCAGCTTTCACATTACCAACATTAAATGCTGAATATCTTTGCTACATGTCTGTGGTGGTAATTTAATCTAGAGAAGCATGAGTGGGAAAATCTGAGGCTACAACTCAGGAAGTAGCACCAGGTCTTAAGTTTTTCTCAAGTTTCCAGCACAGAACTGATCAAAATGTACAAATCATCTTCCTATTTATGCAAGGATAGATGGAAGAAAGTAGTATGCTATATCTGACCTGCCTGTTATTACTCTGTAAGGAAGGGAACACGGAGTCATAAATGCAGCTTTTCTCCCTGCTTTGCTATCCTGCCAGAATGAAAACTTCCTGCCTGAGGAACAGAACAAGAACAGACCTACTGAATCAAGCCAAAAGCCGACTCAGTCAATATCCTGTCTCTGTCAGAAGAACTACATGCTATCAAGGAGCATAAGAACACGGTAAGCATAAGCTATCTTCTTGCAGCAATGTGACTTTCTGATCCAGAGCCGTCACTGCTGTGCTCAGCCAGGATCCAGCCACACATCCCAAACCTACTACATAGGAACCCTTGCAAGGCCACAGTAACAAGTGTGTAGCACCTGTAGGCATCTTTCTGTAAGTTAACTCAACAGGCAGAGAAGAAAGAGAGAAAAAGGCCTATTTTTAAGGCACTGTTAAAAGATTACATTCTTACCAATAGCAAGCCCTAGCAGACGGGTCTCAACAAGCCTCTTCCCATTCACTCCGGGAGAAAGTTAAACTAGGCAACAAGTTAAAAGGAAGGTTTTTTTGTTTTGGACTTCATGTTACCATTAAGATTGCACAATTCCTGGGCGCCCCCCAGCTCAATTTAGGTAATCTCTACTTGTTATTCTGTAGTAAAGACTTTAGGGAAGGCAAAGCATTACATTTTGTTTCATCTCCTAATGACTAACAGAGGACTGCCCTTCCACACTTGGCAATCTTTGTGGACCTGTCTGCACTAGGATAAAAACCAAGCAGTTTAAAATCGTATCAAGTGTTTTAAGGGGGTTATTCAGAGGCAAAGACCTGCTGAATTCACAGCTGCACTTATGAGCTATTACCATTTGATTTCAAACTCAGCCTTCACCCAAGCAGTTGCCAGTATCAACACAAAATGGCCGCCACACTCCACTCAAAATGGCTCCGACTTACCGTGTTCCTGAAGGAAGGCAATCACTTCACAAAGCTGCTCTGTACAACACCTAGAAACTGCAACCAGTACCCAAATACAAACAGAAACAGAAGATATAATACTGAACATGGTTTCTTTTTCTTTCAACAAGGCGACAGTCGACTGGGACCCAGCCACCATTTTGTGTGCCTGCACACTAACAACATCACTGGTGATTGCAAGCAAACGTTTCCAAACGAGCTCAGAGCCTCAAGTTCGATGCTGAAAGACTTGTTCCAGCTTACAAATTGTTTTCAAGGAGGTTCAAAGCCTGGGATCTATAAAGTTAATCAGGTGTTTTGATGTGATGCCAATAAGTCAAAATTAAGGTGTGTCAATAGGTTTTGACAGAAAAGCGATTACCCACATTGCATAATACACATCATTTCATATTACTGTTTCTTAGTGTATCATTAAAATACATGGACATTTCAATTTAAACCACCTTGGATATTGCTGTGACTATCCTTCAAACTACTCCTCCTCCTAATAGGGAGCATGCAATGAAAGAGAAGGCAATGAGCTCCCAAGGAACCATTTTCCATCACACACACCACCTTCTACCCGCGGATCACAGCTACCAGAAAACCCGTGGCGATTTGCTCTTGTAACAATGAAACACAGGGAGAGAGGAGCTGGCAGGAGCGAAGCATGGCCAAACACAAGACTTCCCCGTCAGCGTCCGTGGTCCACCAGCACTGCACAGCTCCTCCATCACAACCCCTCAACACCGCGACGCGTTCCCAGCACACAGCTCCAGGGCTCGCTCACCCTCCCACCAGCACGGGCCTCGCCGCTCTTCTCACTCCCTGGCTCCACATCACCAGGTCGAGCCGTCCCCGTCGTCTCGGGGGGGGGGTGGACGCTGTCGCGACCGCCAAGGCCCTTTCCTCGGTCTATCGCGACAGGCGGGAGCCGGCGACCGCGAGCCCACCGCGGCGGCACGCGCGCGGCCAGGAAGGGGCGGGAAGGGTCCTGACAGGAAGGGCCTGCCCCGCTGTGAGGGGGAAAGGCTCGGGTAAGGGCGGCCCCGCGCCCCTGCAACCGCGGTTAACCGGTAACCCGCCGTGAGGGGCTCCCCGAGGGCGAGAATCCTGCCGCGGTCATGGATAACCCAGAGGTGATGGATGGATCAGAGAGAGAGGGGGCAATGTGTGAGGTAAATGGGGGAGAAATCCCTTCCTTCCGAGGAGGCAGATCTTCTAGCACACACACGCCAGAAAAAATAGCTCAATCGTGACCCTGGCTCCTGGGTTACGTTAAAGCTTCTCCATCTCTGTGGAGAAAACTGTTGTGCCTGACCTCTAATAATGAAGATCTATGGGGCACTACGAGAATCAAAGCATCCCAGAATGGTTTCTGTTGGAAGGGACCTTAAAGCCCATCCAGTCCAAACCCCTGCCACAAGCAGGGACCCCTTCCACTGGAGCAGCTTGCTCCAAGCCCCTGTGTCCAACCTGGCCTTGAGCACTGCCAGGGATGGGGCAGCCACAGCTTCTCTGGGCCATCACCCTGGGCCAGCGCCTCAGCACCCTCACAGGGAACAGCTTCTGCCTCAGAGCTCAGCTCAGTCTCCCCTCTTTGGGCAGGTTCAAGCCATTGCCCTTGGCCTGGCCCTGCAGGCCCTTGTCCCAAGCCCCTCTCCAGGCTTCCTGCAGCCCCTTTTAGATACTAGAATTTGCCATCGAATTTGCAAGCTTCCATGTCTGCAGCTGCTAAATGTTGGTTATTCTTGCTCAGATCAGCTGCAGATCAGTGGCAATTATACCACAGGATCTGTCACCTTAATCAACCCAAGAACAGGACAATTTATTTTCAATGGAACATTAATTTCAGACAAGCTGAAGTGAAACCTTTTAGCAGCTTAATGCAAAAAAGGGGGGGAAATGAGGATGTCCCACTAAACTCAAGCAGTTAAGGATAAAAGGTAAAATAATAGCTATCATGGGAAGTAGTGGAGAAGTTCATCCCACCTCTGAGAGAATTATTAGTAAGATGTAGAATGCACAGTCAGGAAAAATAAGAAAATGTATTAGGGCTTATATATGGAATTAAATACAGGTCTTATAGATAGTAAGATGCATTTTTGCTAGGGTTCAATTTCTGTTTATACAAATACACACTTAAACATACATATCTCAAAGTGAAGGTTGGAGATTTACAGTGGCGGAGAGATGTGTACGCACACATGCGTGACAGGAGCATCATCACAGCTAGCATGGAGAAGGGGCTGCACGCATTTTAAGCCAACTTCTTTTTTGTGAACATGCCCTGAATTATACAGACAATTATACAGAACATTATTCTAGACACATTTTTCAGAGAATTTAAAGGATTTTCTGGGCCAAGTCCCACTAAAGTTAAATATGAGATAGGGATTATTCCTTAGGAATGTCTTGAAAATCTTAATCATAGATATCTATTAAGCGTCTTGAATCATGAATCCCTTAATCAGAATGCAGCTGACAAGGCAATCTATAAGATGCTATTATGTTTACAGGCTTCTACAAGGTTTTCCATTAATGTCACCTTTGTCATGATGCACAATTTTAAGTTATTATCATGTTGACTACCAGGTCGTGACAGTTCAGTTTTAGTTATGGCAAAGCTACCCTTTTGTCTGTCATATACTAAACATACTGGGTAAATACTTATTTTTGGTAAGCCACCTAAAGCCACCTGAAGTCCTCAGAAGGAATGAACAGTGCCAGCACTTCTGCCTGTGTCACCAGACAGGACTCTGTAACTGTGGTTATACAAAAACTACTAAGTATGCAAAGCCAACAGGCAAATGTCCTGTTCCTAAGCACTGCTATAGCTTCAAATACCGTAGAGTTAATGAAGATTTCTAAAGGAACTGGGGAGGGATGGAGTTTAAAAGCTCTGAAGCAGCTCTGAAGCCACGTTGAAGTCAAGTAAAAGTTTCACCAGCAAGAATGGACACCCTTTTTTTTTTTGAAAGAGAAAAGCATTGCATGCTGACGTTTTCAACAATAAAAGTTTTCATCTTAGAAGTACCAAAACAGTTTGAGGGTTGGTGTTTTTTGGGGTTTGNTTCACCAGCAAGAATGGACACCCTTTTTTTTTTGAAAGAGAAAAGCATTGCATGCTGACGTTTTCAACAATAAAAGTTTTCATCTTAGAAGTACCAAAACAGTTTGAGGGTTGGTGTTTTTTGGGGTTTGCCCTTTGGGTTTCTTTGGAGACTGGGCTGTACGATCAACCAGAAAATCCGCGGAGCAGCGTATTGGAAACCAGGATTGATTCACTGTGATATTCATAGAGCTCTTTCTCTTACACCTGCTCAGCAGCAAGAACGGGTCAAGCAATGTTTCTTTGTTAGCTTCTTTCTAACCATCCTTTTAAACATTCTTTAAACTCCCAAGTAGCTTTTCATCCAGCTACTGGATTCAAGAGGCTTCTACCTTTTGGGGTTCTATTCCACAACCTCTTTTCTAACTTTAGGTTTGTGCTTCCTAAAAGACACCTTATTCTTGTTATATATTAAGAGGCTAAGTGAGACCTTCTTCTCTAAGTGAGACTATCAGCAAGCTGAGTTCTGTAGCTACAGTTTGTATCCAGGGCAGAGATTTTGGCTTTCACTGCTAAATGCAAACAGCCTGCTGCATGTATTTAGTAGGAGCCATAATGGTCATTTACACTGCAACATTTGTACCACTTTGCTGCAATTCTCTGATTGTCACCAGACTACAAATACCTGATGGAAAACACTTGGTCACTTCCCAAAGACCCTGTGTCTTTATGATTAATAACTTGATATTCTCCCAGAATGCCACCAAAGTGAGTTAAACACATTGCAATCCTATCTGGCTAACAAGAGGTCCATTTAGTTGTGATTATCACCTCTGTCACTGCACACAGGCATAGAAATCAAAAGCTTTACATCAGATTCAGTGTGAAATGCAGGGGAGGAACTGACATACTCAGGAACACAGGGCAGCTAGAGGTGGCAAAGCCAGGAGCTGATGCTCAGCTCCTCAGCATCCCTGCCCCTCTCACATACATACACAGAGATGATTAAATACATGATCAGTTACTGTCTCCATCAACTAGAGGGAACCTAACAAAGAACTTTTATCACCTCTCTTAACAGCTCTTATCTCAGCTCAAGCCATATATGCTGTTTCAGCAGACCAGTCCAACCTCTATTTCACATGGAATTTGAAGAAGGGAAGCTGCTCATTCTAAGGTGAACACAGAATTCTCTGTGTCAGGGAGTCAGGAGTATGTGGTCTGACGTGCTACTCCCCCTCCTCTATCAGGCAAGTCCTTTAAAAAACCAAACACTTTTCCTTTTCTCTTTTCCCTCTTTTCTACTTATGAGCACCTAGCAGTCTGTGAGTCATCTGTACCCCTGCGCTGATACAACCACAGAGGAGAGCAGGCAACAACTTGCAAAACTCACTCTAATCCGCCATAAGGATGTAAATACAGCTCTAGATGATTTGCAGACTGAGAGTAAAGATGCCATGATGAAAAGTGTATGCAAGATTTGTACTTGTTGGCCCTTGTTTCATTGGTGCTGAGTGACCCTGTCTACACTTACTTGGAAAAGACAACAATCTGCTACCGATACAAACCAGAGCATACTTTGCTCCTTCTGGAATGAAAAAGAACTGAGATTCATGCTGTAGGGAAGAAATATTTATCCTGTGGGTCAAATGGTATGCAGCCAGCACATGCTGTGCTCTGTGAGCATCCAGAGGTGCTAGTTTGTCTTCAGGGGACAGGCAGACAAATTTAGAGCAAGCCCTGGGCAGCCCTTGAAGCACAAAGCCAGCATGGAGGTTATTTCAGGCATTTTCTAGGAGCAGATCTGCTCTCTGTTCTCTCCCTTACATACAGAAGACAAAAAGAACAATATGATTCTGTTTATGAATCAGCAACACTTAGTTCTTGAAAATACGATCGACTAATGAAAGTAGCTCCTTTCTGTGCAATTCCTGTATTTACTGTAGGGTTATAGTTAACACTGAGGCACTAGAATGCATATTAAAGATTGTTGCTTTAGCCTTCCTCTCCATAGCCATTATAGTATCCACCAGATAATACAAACAGCCTTCACTTAACAGGCAAAGGAGGGGAAATGACAAGGTCTGGCATTACATTATTATATTGGAAGGCATTCTATTATTTTCTTCAAGTATGCTTTTGGAAAACTGCTGTTGAACTGAGGATATGTTCAAACCCCTTTCATTCTCTGGACAAAAGTAATAACTGCCCAAAAGCCTCACATATAGGCATGTCATGGAGTACCCTCAACTTGAAATGTTCTATTATTTATAATATCTTGTAATATTTACATAAGAAAAACCTTTATTTTAGAACTTTCATGGCTTTTGTCAATTCCCTTTTCTGTCAACTCAGGGATTGACAGATAATGGTGGCAAAAATCTGATGGCAAGGATGTGAAATGCAGACACATAAGAAGTGGACAGCTGTCAAATGCAGGAGCTTACATGAGTGGTCCCACTGCAGGCAGGAACATCAGCAGGAGCTGGGCACAGAGAAATATAAAGAATTCTAGCCTTTCTGTGCTCCTCTTGCCAGATGAAAGCAAGCTGTTTCTTTACATAAATAACATGATATTGGATTCTGACCTGAGAATCACATCAGAATTCTAATCAGAGCTGCCATGCATACATTAAGAATTATGTTTGGTAATACTGGTTCTTAATTTGTCCTTCTATGCGTCATTGAGGTTATTCTCCCCCATACTCTGATTCCTTAATGCCAGAAGTAACTGTTTCATCCACTTAATCTGATGACATATTTATTATAGGCAGAAACAAATCCTCAATAAGCGAAATCAGAAGGCAATGAAGAGTTAAATGAAAAATCCCCAGCTCCTGGAAAAAATACATACCATTTTTCTTTAGCTTTCCCCAAAATAAAGCAAAAGACAAGACTGAAAATGTACCACATTTAATGCCACGTAAATCAGACTGTTAAGAAGATACACACAAAGTTCTAAGAGTACAGCCTGTTGAAAAATCCATCCCTGACCATACAAAAGGTGTTGTTCAAACTCAACATTTTATACTCCAGAACAGAAATGTTTCTCTGTAACAACACTGCAGCAGACTATAGGCACAACCCATGATCCTGACAACAGACATAATCCTGACATTATCAGCCTTTTCCTTGTGGCTCATTAACTTTCTAAAAGAGGGAAAAGAAATGGAGAAAACTCTGAAGATATATTAGTGGGGTCTGATGTCTATTACAGCAAACAATGGTTCCTACCTCATGGTTTCAGACTCAGAAAACAAGACACAAGCAAAAAGCTGTGATTTGCCTAAGCTGAATTCTTTCTAAAAAGAAACATCTTTCTAAGAGAATTTTGTGTCAAAACAAGGGCTAGCCGGATTAAAAACCAGGTATGAGAAAGGAAAGAAACCTGCATTGGCGAAAGTGAGGACAGTGCAGTCCTAACTTGTTTGCACTTCCACTGAGGTCAGTGCCTTCAGGGTTCTGTTACAATACCTGTCCCTCCTGGGGTAACTCCAGAACTAAACACTTTAGAAAGATCTTTAAAAGATTTTAATCATTTAAGTCCACTTCCATTAACTAAACAGCATTCTACCCATCTACTTCATAGGAACAAGGCCAATACAACAGCAGAGTTCTGGGAATTGCAACCTGAACGGCCAGAATTTCAAAAGAAGTTGGCATGACTGGGTGCACTTCCGAGTGGAAATGTCAGAGTAGCTGTAGTTCTTCCTCTGTCCTACAGATACAGCCCCTCTACCAGACACCAGAGCTCCCTTAACTCCTGACCGAAGGAGGTTGAAGATTCAGCTCTTAGGAGAACACAGGGCTGACCTTGGTGAGTCACTAGTGCTTTTTACATTATCAAGTCAAACAAGTGAAGATGTTTGTTCACATACACTTCAGAGAAGTACCAGAAAATGTTCTATTTATACCAACAACTGAAATAATGTGCTTTGTCTTATGAAACTGCATCACCCTGGACCTCAAAGCATATTAGTGGCATTAGTGAATCAAGCCTCCCCTAACAATGATCTTCACTGCTTCTAAAACTGAAGCTAATGCAAGAAGTACAGAGCTGTCAAGCAGGAGAAAAAAAAGTCAGGTCTGTGTGTTCTGGCTCCTCCCCATCCAGACAGCGCAATCCCCTGGGTTTCAAATGATGAAACTGCTTCCCCTGTTCCCAGACTCTACCTTGGTGAAATGCATCTTCTGAGTGGACAGTACAAGATACATTAATGGATAACCAGTGAGATGCTATTCTTGTGCTACATGTATAGCGAGGCTCAAATGTGATCTGAATGACTCCCTAGAGTTTAAATTTATATGCAACTTGGGGACACTGGATATTGTGTGTTGCTGCACAGAGCTAAAACATTGCAATCTCTGTTTATAAATCTTGGAGAAAAATGCATTTTCCTGAGCTGCAGCTATGGCAACAAGCAACCCAATATTGAGCAGGCTTGCATAGTGTAATATACAAAGGAGTTGTTTGTTAACTTCTGAAATAATTTATTGGAAAATCCGGGGCAATTAGACTGCTGCCCATGGATTTACGCAATATGGATGGGTTTCATGCTCTGCAATGCTGGCCAGTAAAAACTGAAGCTTTATTTTCTCAAAGCTGTTTTGTTTTACTCAAAAATCAAAACAAATTTAAGAAAGCCCCAACTGACACATCCCAAACTTCAAATTCTGAACGTGGGTGAAAACCTGTGATTTCACCATTGGCCCTAAAGGTCTCAGCTCTTCCATAAAGGGGACACCTGACTTCATAATCCTTCTGAACTCTAGGGATATCTGTTAACCATTACATTGTTTTGACACGTTACTGAAATGGATGCAGCTGTTCCTGAACTACAGCAAAGGTGGGGATATAGATGTAGGCCTTAAGCCTGTGTCTTTAATAAGTAGAGCTCTAAAATACGTCTACTTTTGTACTTGAAAGATACAACTTCTGGCACCAATCTTTCAGTTAAAAACATCCTTCATATCACCTGCTTACACATTCTTAGGCTGCTGTCATCTGACTTTATCACTTTACAAGGGAAAACAGTCATTCTTGTCCTACTTTTAAGAGACAAATTAAAGCAACCTCCACAAATCATTAGGGTATAGTTATGTGACCAAGGGAGTAACATTCTATGCTCATAGGCAATACATGGCAAAAGTCAGTCAACAAATCGATATATGCCTCTGTATCTCAATTTCCCCTTGTTCAGTAAGGATTACAGTGCTGGTTTCCTTTGTAAAATACCTTGAGATCTATCAAAACCAGTTATAGAGTATTACTGGCAATATCCAGTTGGAACATGAAATCCCTAAGTGCATTTCCTGCAGTCCCAGGCAGTCATAAAGTAATTGAGAACCCGTCCGCATACAAATTACCAAATAACAGCCTCCAAATGTTGTGTTTTCTTTTATTGACTCCTAATACTGATGCAGAAAGTGCAACCTGTTTCTGATGTCAAGTACCTACGTTTGCCTTTACCCTGTGTTTACCCAGAATGTTATTTTCACAGCTGCAGAAAACATCATTATCAAAGAAACAGCCTGTCTAAATTATTAAGAAAACGGAACAATTGATGTTTCTATAATATACAGTATTCCCCATCTGAGCCTTGAAATCAATTATGGAAAACATTAGGCTCCTCTGTCTTCCCTTGGACCAATTTCAAGATCCAGTATTTTATCATCATTTCTTCCAACATTATAATTGTCCATTGACATTGATTAAGTTCTTTTTAGCCTAAGCTCTTGAAGACTCTTTCTTACATCTGAATGCATAGAGCAGCTTGCTTCCTAGGGGGGTTTCACCCCCTTCCCAATATGCTTTATTTTTCTCCTGCAGGTGAACCGGTTCTTTTCAAAGTAACTTTTGCAAACTTCTCTCCCATAACCCCTTTTCCCCCTTTATTCTCAGTCTTTATAAACAGAGGAAGGTGCTGTTCTTCATTAGGTTTCTTTTCCCCGCTACACCATCCTCAGAGTTGGAAGCACATCAAAACAAAGAGATGCTCAACTGCTGGACACCTGGGTTTTTGAGTTTCAGGCTGGATTTGGCATTCCTTGAACCAAATTACCATAATAATTGAAATTCTTTGCAAAATTACCACTTCTCTGAGTTTCTGGGTGTCCACCATTGGTGCAGATTCACTATCTTAAATGCAAAGCACCCAACGTGCCAAGTCACCCCCACCAGCTCCAAGCACCCACTCCACCTGTATGTCAAGACAAAAGCAGTTTGAGCTGAAACCCAGATTCTAAAACTCTGAGATGACCTCTGAAAATTTTGGTCTATCTTGGTTTCTGGAAAGTTCTAGATAAGAAATGATGTTCTTATGCCACAGGGACTTTAGGTTTTAAAAACATCGCATTTCACAAACATAAAAATACTGTAACATGCCTGAATATTGCAAAATGCCCATTTCACTGTTTCCGTGACAAGATGGAGAGAGAAGAAAGCATCAGTTAGGGGCCAGGCAGGAACAAGTCCTTTGCGTAACTATTAACAGCTGATGGCAAAGGTGGGCAAACACTGAACACCAAGAAACTCCCCCTGTCCTCTGTCACTGCATCCTAACTATCTTCTTTGATGCCTGTCCCTAATGTCCATCTCCACTGATTCTAACCTTCATTTTCATTTCTAAGGCCAAACCCCTGTAGATTAGAGCAATCAAAGGTAAAAGTAGGTTTTGATTCAGGAAACAACATGAATAAACCTTCTGAACCTTAAGAGGCCCCTCAGGGCTTTGCTGTAGTAGCCACTTGCCCTGCCAGATGTTTCTTTTGGCCTGAATGAATGCAAAGAATTAAAAAAGTTGCCTGTTTCCATCACATGCTTGGTCTCTGCCTCATCTGGCAAGGTATTCAAGCATATACCTTACTCTAAGCCGAACCTTTGGGGCTATTTCTGCATGCTAAGTAACTTATTTAGTGACCATTGCTCTTACCACAGTGTAATTCTCCATTCCAAACAAATTAAATCTATAAAGCTACAGTTGGACGACCGAATTTCACCACAGAGTGGGCAAGGAACAAAACAGAGGAGGAAAAGGAAGGTTAAGAGGATTTGTCAGGTCTGCAGGCCTCATGGGAGAGGCTTAGATTAGAGCCCAAATCCAGACTTCCATGGTGCTGACAGAAAACTGCTAAGGCTTGGAATGAATACTGTTTAGCTTCCTTAAAACCTGGTCCTTCTGCTGGCTGCTGCTGAGAGTAAATCCTATCCACTTGGGTCAGGGCTGGCTTAAAATCATTACCACTCAAGCAGAAAGTCCATTATCCATTCAGACATTTGGCCTATTCCTTTCTCTTTTCTTTTCCCTTCTTCTTAA
This sequence comes from Agapornis roseicollis, assembly GCA_002631895.1. NCBI lineage: Eukaryota > Metazoa > Chordata > Aves > Psittaciformes > Psittacidae > Agapornis > Agapornis roseicollis. The sequence continues at coordinate 142,085 of NDXB01009122.1, forward strand.
TATTACTGCACATCAAATGATTGTATCGACTCATCCTCTTACAGAAATTAACACTCTTGGATGTTAAGAGCATATTTGAAATCAATGTCCTTCTTGACTCACTGCTGCAAATATCCAGAGCTTTGGGCTCATCTGGGGTCCTCGCTAAACCAAAAAGCAAAACTCTTATTAGAGACTAATTGGCTCCATAAATAATACAGGTGCCTGAGACCCTGTAAGGTCCTGCAGAGGGACCTTCCCTTGCAAATGCCAGTCAAAGTGCTGATCAAGAAAGGGCAGGTTTAGGCTATTTCAGCAGCAATGCAGACACACCAGCTTTCTGAAAAAGCAGAGAGGATGTGAAATAGCATGAGCAGAAAGCCTGGAGAAGGTTAGCCTGCAGGAGAAGAGTCTCAGGGGAGCAGTCTCCCAATACATAAAAGGGGCTCCAGGAAACCTGGAGAGGGGCTTGCGACAGGGGCCTGTAGGGCCAGGCTAAGGGGAATTGCTTGAACCTGCCCCAGGGGAGACTGAGCTGAGCTCTGAGGCAGAAGCTGTTCCCTGTGAGGGTGCTGAGGCGCTGGCCCAGGGGGATGGCCCAGAGAAGCTGTGGCTGCCCCATCCCTGGCAGTGCTCAAGGCCAGGTTGGACACAGGGGCTTGGAGCAAGCTGCTCCAGTGGAAGGGGTCCCTGCCCGTGGCAGAGGTTGGAACTGGATGAGCCTTAAGGTCTCTTCAAACCCCAACCATTCCATGACTATGATTATCTTCTCTTGTCTGTGATTCTATAATGATTCCATGAAACAGTAAGTGGGCTTATCTGACGAGAAAGTTATTTGTGAAATGTGCACCTCAAGTTCCCCCTCTCTCTTTACACCTGCTTGGAGACCCACACAATATAGGCCAAAACAAGCCACACACAACTCCAGTCTCAGATCCTCACAACTTGCCTCATGTTCAGGCAAATTAACTTGTCTCCCACTGACTGGAGAGCAGACTGCTCTGTATAATACGAAGTTACACAGGCTCTTCCGTATTCATTGCTTTTACCCTGTGCTTGAATGCTTTGGTCCTCACATAAGGGATCAGTAGGATCCTGGAATATGGAGGAAAAGCATGTAAGAAAGGGAGGGGAATTACGTGGCGGTGATTTGCAGTTTTGTACTGCAATTTGCAAAGGATTTTGGAAAATTGGAAAAGTACGGTAAGACACGCAAAAATGCCTGGTAAGCTTGAGAAAATGTCCTTCTGCAAGAGACCTTAAGACCTCAATCTATTTACCCTGTTAGAAAAGAAGAGTGACTAGCTTATCATGTATAAATTCCTTTTGAGAAAGCAAATAGAAAGTACCAGAAAGGATTTTAAAAATCAAGTGTAGAAAGATATCACAAGAAACAGCAGCCAGCAGTGAAATGCCAGACTCATACAAACTGGAAGCCAGGATTTACACAGTTACTTATACAGTGAAGATGGTTAGCCACTGGAACAACCTGCCAAGAGAAGCAGAAGCATCTCTGTCTTTTGGAGCATTCCAGTCAAGACTGGATGACTGCCTGGGCTGCCTTAATCACAGAATCACAGCATGGTTTGGGTTGGAAAGGGCCTTAAGATCATCCAGTTGCAATCCCCTGCATGGGCAGGGACAACTTCCACTAGACCATGTCACCCAAGGCTCTGTCCACCCTGGCACTGAACACTGCCAGGGATGGAGCATTTATCATTTCTCTGGGCACCCTGTGCCAGCACCTCAGCACCCTCACAGGGAAGAACTTCTGCCCTATATCTAACCTGAACTTCCCCTGTTTCAGTTTGAACCCATCACCCCTTGTCCTGTCGCTACAGTCCTTGATGAAGAGTCCTTCTCCAGGATTATATCCTATATATTATTTCTATATTGTGGTAAGAACTACTGCTAGCTATTACAGTAACAGTTTCCCTCTGTAATTCTCAGAGTACCTTGACTCTGCAATACATTTGGTAGCAGATGCTTTAAAACTGCATTCCAAAGAAATTTTATATGCCTGGCATACAAATGCTCATATAGACATACACATATATACAGTATCTGTATGCTTAGAATGTGCCTGTCTCCCACACAGCCAAGAACTGCATTCTCTGCAACGACTCGGTCTGAACAGTACCTTGGATTATGTTACTGGATTCCAACCAGGAAGATTATTTTTACTGGGAATCAGGATAATAAGGTTTCCTACCCTCCCTTCCCTGTGCATGCACGTACACATGCTGAGAAAACAGTAATTTTCTTACACACTAGAAACATCCCTTCCAATAACTGCTGAACAAACTACTTCTTCAAACATGTTTTGCTGTCCTGATTGGAATCAGCACATTCCCTTCAAAGCCTGCTAATGTAGAAAGCAACATCTGAAATACATGAGGCATCTTTCCTTTGCGTTAAATGAGAAGCTCTCTCCTTCCTTTAAAAAAGCCTCATTGGGAGATCCCTAGGGATAGTATTGTCACATGTCTTCTGTGCACCTTTTAGTGGTGCACTCTTCTCTTAAAGCTTAGCTTTAAGAGAAGGGAAAATAATCAGAGAGTAATGGAACGGTTTGTGTTGGAAGGGACCTTAAAGCTCATCCAGTTCCAACCCCTGCCATGGGCAGGGACCCCTTCCACTGGAGCAGCTTGCTCCAAGCCCCTGTGTCCAACCTGGCCTTGAGCACTGCCAGGGATGGGGCATATCTTAGAGAAAGTAAAGTGCAGATGAAGCAAGATGCAAGGTATCTTGCACACCTTAACGGTACCAAAGGGCATTTACCTACATGGAGGCTGTTTATAAGTCAGCTTTCAAAGTCAGTCAAATAAGAGCAGAAATCAGAATAGGAAAACACTGAGCGTCATGCTAGTAAATGAGAATTTAAGCCTTTCTATATAAACCCCCATACATTCTAGATCATGTGGCTAAGCAAAAAGGTATACCCAAAAACCTTATACTCTTAAAAATACTGTACTTTTCATGCTTATCTTACAATGCTTTCATCAGTCATCATCTGACTTCTCTCCACTCAGACTTGTTCTGTGTCATTCAGCATCTTGCACAAGGGTGAGCAACAGACACAGTAAATAACAGTAATACAGATCCTACAAGATATTATTTCCTTTTACTTCAGTGAGAGTTGGAAGGCATTCAGTACCCTGCAAAGGAATTCAGATCCCCTTAGGTGGGGGTCTAGTGAGCTGTGTATAATTCACAGCACAGAAGATACCACCACATCAGCTTTTCAGCAGGCACCACTGCAGCCACACTGGTTAATGAAAACTAGCTTGGTATCTCTGTACATCTGTATATACATCTGCGGAAGATACATGTTGGGAAAGAAAATATCCTTTTTTTGACCTTTTCCCTCTGCATACTGTACATGTTACAAATCTGAAGCCGACCTGGCAGGTAGAAACCAAGACTGGAAGAGTCAGATTGTTAATAGCTGCAAAAAACCCCTTCCACTTCTAAGCACTGCACACCGGCAGCGTTGGCAAGAGTGATGGAAAGCTGACAACACCTTGCCAAGCAGGGTGAGGCTATCATAACCCAGCAGATGATTAGTTTTAAAACTTTTAATGGATCTCTGTCCACTGCAGTGTGATGGAGTGAACAGCACCAACAACCTCAGGGATATGTGAAACTATTTTATATCTCATTTGCAGGAATGAACACCCAGGAGGCCCTTTCTTTTGACAGAATACATCAGACATACCTGAACGCTTTGCATTAGCTTTCTGTGCTGCTCCATACAGCAGATGCTAATATTTTTTATCTCGGACTGGCCTCATTAAGCTGCCTGGCATAGGAGAGAAAAGTAAACCTAATAGAAATTTTTAGTTCTGCTTTGTGTTTTGTATACAAAACACATTGGCTGTGCAGTAAATAGCAGCAGTAGGGCTTAAGATAAGGAGTAAAGCAGGAGTTATAAATGAGCTTACCTAGAAATGCACTGGGAATTGAGAAAAGAATAACCTGATTTAGTATTGACAGCATAAAAAAGTCCATTTTGCCCCACTCTAGGAAAGGGTTAATGTCTGTCTTAGCCACATAGGGTGGATGTTTGTAGGTAAGTCAGCTGAGAGAACAGAAACTTCTTATTAGCTGTTCACTTTCTTTAGCTTAAGTGCCAGATGCCTGGCCAACAACATTATACCTACAAGCAGGCCCTCCAGCTGAAGAAATAAACCATACAGAACATAAGATACCGCAACAGAGGAACTAGAGAGGCTGCAGTGTGGGCTGAGCACAGCCAGACTACGAGTAATCCATCAAGTTGGACAGCGCTGGAACATTGTCCTTGTTATTCACTTGCTGGTTCTCAGATCAGACTTAGAGATGGCTCTTACTTCTTTAGGACTCTTGTAGGAGCTCACAGAGTTATTACGTGACCTAAGGCAGCTGAGAAAGTGGCCCAGGTCCCTAAATCAAGTCACTTTTCTGCTGAAGCTCACAGCATCTGCATCTTCACTCTGCTCCTGCCATAGCATACCCTAATATTAACACTGCACAGGGCATGCAGATCGTGTCTGAAAGTAAGCTAAGAGTTATCTCCAGTTCAGTGTCTGCAAACCATTCAACAGCTGGCCCTATATGCAGTGAACTGTTAATTTTGCTTTTTAGCCAAGCTCCACTGGTTCTCTTGTTACCCTCCCCATGTGTTTCAGCTGCTTGCAGCCATCCATCTCGTGAGCAGACTGTTAGTCCTCTAGGGAAGTGACTGTGTGTTTGTTACCAAGCAAGCCCAATGCCAGGCACACTGGGGCCCAGACTCTTGACTGGCACTATAAGGAAATCTCACATTTGCCTTAACCCAAAATGCACTTACTTTACATAGCTAATGAGCTTCCCAAAGCAATCCCAGAGATTTCAGAACAACCTGTTCCCACAAAGATCCTTCACCATACAGGATCACTAGAGGATTGCCTATAAATAATGTAGCAAACAAACAAGATTAGGATTCCAGAATGCACTTCTTCAGCCCAAAGGTACAATCTTCCCCTAAACAACAAAAATGATAACAACATTCAGAACTGTTTTCTGCATTCCCTGTGTCTCCCAAACAAACCATTACAGCAGATTGAGACCACATCCACAGCATTCCTTCAGCCGGTTCTCATACAGAGGTGTATAGTCAAGTCAGTTTGCATTAGCTTGCGAAGCGAGTGTCGATCCACAATTATTCCAAGGGAAATGTAATGTTGTGAAAATTACCAGAGCTATCCTTTTTATTACCATTACTTGATAAAATGTGAGCGGGAGCACGTTAAAACTATTACATTAATATTCCTCAGAGAGTTGTACTATAATTTTAGCTTCTCTTTCTCACTCTCGCTCGTTTTGCCCTGTGAGTCAACACAGGAGGATGGTTGGCAATCAGCTCCTGCAATTATCCTGCTCCCTAGATTTGAATTTTTAACCGTAGCTTCCACTAATAGAACTGCAAATGAATAGTATCCTTTTCACTTGGATTTACTGGATGAACATTATGCTCAATGACTCTTGTGCTGGAGGCATGAAGCTAAACAGAGGGCAAAAAGGACAAGTTGGCTTTCTATTAGCTTACAGTAGCATTAAGGACAGGAACAGAGAGCAAAGGGCCAGACTAGTATGTCCAGGGTGACCTGGGTGGCTCAGAAAGACTACAAATGGATGGCAGAGATTTCCCCATTTGAAGGAATTCTTGCACATACACAGATGGCATTCTTTTCTTCTAATAGCTGTGTATCCAGGGAACTCCTGGCAAGTCTCTGGCTCCTCTGGGGCAGATTCAGCAGAGACTCTGCATTTCCCATTGAGTTCATTTGCAGGTTACAAGCATAAAGACTGGTGAATCCAGGTCCTTTGCATGCAAGTCCTTTTGGAAAATGGAACTTCTAATCCACATTCAATTTTGAGACATCTCACTTGGTAAAATTTCTCCATGCACATACATGGGGGGAACTTCAATTAAACAATCTCACAATCTTCCTAATCTAAACACTAAACGCTTACTTCAGAAGCATAAAAAGATGAAAAGGACTACGAAAGATATCGCCTCCATCCGCTTTCCTGGATGTGCCAGGAACAACATATTCAGCAAAAGACATATAGGTATTAAGTACAGTACATACCTTCTTTGCCAGTTTGTTAATAGATGCTTTTAATAACCTGCTTTTTTAGCGTGCAGACAATATGCCTTTATGCCTTTGAATTCAAACTGTGCCAGGTCTTGTTGTGCTTTACCACATGTGGTCATTTATCTACGTAGCACAATGGGGCATATCAGAGTCCTGAGTATGTCCTTGGGTATAGAATCATGTACAAAGACTAACCTGAGAAACCTCAAGACTCCACAACACTGAACAATGTGAACACGCTGCAAAGAATGAAAGAAGTCCACCAAACCAATTGACAACAATTGGCTTTTTCTGCCTGCCAAGCACACAAGACTACACTGCAAGCCCCAAGCCCATCGATTCAACTGCCCTTGGAGTTGCTTACATAGGTCAAGAAATTCCAGTCGGGAATGAACACTTGATGTCCATGCCCGTGTTTTGTTACATATGACAGCAGTAATTACACAATCATACTGCTGCAGGAGGGTTCTGCTTATTGTATCACACAGGAAAATTCTTGTTAGCAATGCTCTTTGCTGGCATTTGGACTCCTTTGACAATCCAAGACAAACACTGCAGGGATGCTATTCTAGGCTCAGAAAAAAGAAGCTGGCTTTCAAACTAGAGATTGTTACAGTAAAAAGAATAAGGGGAAGGAGAATATCACAATGTATTTGATGATGGCACATTGCTTTCAGAACTCAGGTAATTACCTAGCTCTGGAAAATGTTCCTCAGAGAGAGGATTTGAGCCAATGGTACTATCAATCTCTGCAGATCTATAAATTGTGCAGCCTGTGGAAGTTCTATACTACAGCCCAGAGTCACCCATCCCTTGTCATCAGCTGCTGGCAGACAGGCTCTGAGATGACGCAGAAATTAAACACTACGTTAATGCTGGTTTGAAGCTTGGCTCTCACATTATTCACCCTGACTCCTGAAGAAAGAGTACAGCACACATTGGAAACACAGGATGTGAAACAATCCTAGGCCTAGAAATTCCAGCTGTTAACATACTGCAGCATTTCTCTAAACGCAGAGCACCGCTGGAAAACACCCTTGTGCCACAAGTGTTGCTGCATGGCTACAGTGCTCCAAGGTTGCACTATGTTGTTACCTGGTCACCCGGGGCAGGGGGAAGTCTCCTCCATCTGACTGACTGGCTCCGCTTTTCCTAATGTCTGGTGCTTTTTAGACTGCTTGTACATCGTAATTCCTGTTCCTTCCTGTGTTTCCTAAATTTAAGCAAATCAAATCTGAAAGATGATGGTTTTCATCTTCATCACAACTTTCAGCAGAGGAAAATGATTTCCTTTTTCCCACCTCCTTTCATTTCTGATAGGCTCTAATCAACATCCCACATACTAAACTCTGTGGAAAATCCAAAGTGGAATTACATGATTCAAAATACTCAAGTCCCATTTGCCTTCAGTAGTCTTTATTCAGAAGATACTTTGGAAAATCTGGTACATAATGACTAAAAATTATCCTCCCTTTCTGTTGTTTGGCTCTGTAACACTCAGGTCTTTCTATCCTGCTGCCTGCTCCCTTTCAAGACTCCACAAAATTGCATCTATTTTATACTGTTCTCCCCTGACACTTTCAGTTCCCTACACCAGAACATACATGGACTTTTGTATTCATAAATAGGAACCAGTAAATCCCAGATCTGCTCATTACTCTTTAAAATGAATGACTAGTTCTTCGAGTTGGTTGTGAAGGCAACACCTCTTTGATCCCTATAGCACAGATCCAAGCCACAGGAGCCAAATACCAACCTGAATCCGTGCCAAAACTGGCACTTGCTGTGGCTGAAATGGAAACAAGACACACAAGTTCCCATTGGGAGCTTCTGCCCTGATTTGAACTGAATGATCTGGACTATCAGCGAGCCTAAAAAAGGATCAGCACAAAATCAAGAGGCACATCATGATCATTTACTTGTAATCAGTTAACCCCCCCAAAAAAAAGATGCACAGAAGAAATGGTGGTTCCTTCTGTATTTAGCTAGTCACAGGAGCCACATTTGTCAAACTGCTTATGAGAAAACAAGCTCATACATTTTAACCCAGAAAAATTATATGCACTGGATCATGTAATTCCTATCTACAAAGCATTCCAAGCAGCAGAATTCACTGTTCATTCAACCAAGAAGCAATTCTATAAGGAGAGCAATGGGGAAAGCATCTTCACAGCATCAACAGGATGGAGAACAGATCAAACCAGGAGAGAAAGAGGTCAGAACTTGCAGTTCAAGGTCACTGAGTCTAAAGCTGGTTTTGTTATATGGGACTATTTGGTTACTTTTAAACAGGAAGCCTACAGAATCTACAAGCTCACCAATTCCCAGAAGCCAGAAAACACATGGATTTGTTACACTTAGGCTAGAGAAATACTCAGTGGAATTAGTAAAGACAGGACATCTGCATGGTGTCGATGGTCTTAAAACCCTTTCCACTGAAGCATGTACTTGTCTTTGGCATTTCTTTACATAGAAGATGACAGGGTCATCATCAGAACAGTTCACTATCAGGAAGCAATGTATTAAGTCCTAAGTCATAAAAAGCACAGCAAAGCAGAACATGGTCACTGCCAGAATTGTTTGGAGATCAGATGCTGTACTGAAACGGAACTACTGGAATTAATTCCATCTTCCACACCAGACCATACAATGGGTCTAAAAACTCACTTCATCTACACAGAAGCAGTGGTTTATCGTGGTTTGTTGGCATCAGGTTCACCAACCTAATGATACTGACAAAATTACACTGGTAAAATATTGAGCTCAGTGGAAACTTTGTCTTCATGTACTACTTCAGATTAAAGACTTCCAAATACAGAACTATAGGGGCAGTTTTAAAAGTAATCAGTTCCTGTTATCTAAAAGGAATGAGGAAAGGTACTCACAGTGTTTGGTTTATCTACAAGTACTTGAATGCTGAGTAGTTTTACATTCTTATTTACAAGGGAGACTGTCAAAGTATCTATATGCTCTCTGAAAATCTGACCACTGTGACCATTGCTGGCTTAGCAGCTCATGGAAAACCTCAGCTCTGACAAACTCCCTGTGTGTATTTGCTACATATTAGTCATAACTGCTTCTGAATACTTCTACCAGCACATCTGCATGGAAGGGCCCGAGTTTCTCCTCAAAATAAGGTGAACTCAGCATAAACAAATAAAGATGCTGCCATACAAACAATATCCTCTTCTCTATAGATATAGATCCTTAATACGCTTTTGTCTATTTAAAATGTGCTATAAGAAGTCTTCATAATTGAAGAACACCTAGAAACTCAGTTACTAAAAGCTCCATCTACTGGCTATGAGTGAGTAGTAAACTCAGACATATCGATGTCCATCTAGCCAGCAGTTCATAAATGATGGCAGAACGTGATTTAATTCTTGTTCCCTAACTTCAGATTTTCTTCAATGTGTCCCCAGGCTCCTGTAAGCTACTCTCAGTGGTAAAATGGCTTGTACTGAGTTTGTAAATCATCAAGGGAAAACTTAAGTTGTAAATTCCATATCCACACCATGCCTTCTGACAACATTAGAAGAGTAAATTTTAAGACTAAGATTATTCTCATAGCTATTTCTCCACCAGAAAACATGCACACAATATAAACTGTTCAAACCCCAAACTACAGAGGCAAGCATCCACGGACATAGCTGCCTTCATACGACCACTGATACAAGAACACATCAGCTGTAGAACCAATGTCTTTACCTAACTTCACATTCCACCTAAATTCAGTGTTGAACACTTTGCTTGTTATTCACCACTCAGGTTTTCTACTGCCTTTTTAGCATGGTAATTATTGTCTTGCTTCGCTTATTTTCCAGATATTACTTAGCCACAAAATGCACTCATGTTCTAGAGCATTCAGAGGGTGAAAATTAAGGAAAAAAGAGAAATATAGGGTACAGCTCAAGGAGGGAAAAATGTTTTGTGGTAGTGAGACTACCTCAATACAGGGGTTTTCCAGGAATAATTCAATATAATAGATTACTACAACTCAGAGCAGCACTTCTCTTGTGACTGTAAAAACACACTTTAACTCCTCTGTTCCATACTTTGCTCCTAATGATTGTTTCTTGGCAGTGACCTCATGGGGATTTGGGCTAAAAACTGGAGTGTGTTGTGGAATCAGGGTGAAGGAGGAGTCTCGAACTCTGAGTTTTCTTGTCCTGCTTTGTGAACCATTTGGATCGTTCCTGAACGCTTCCACTGCTTACTGGGTTCAGCTTTGGGCAGAGACCACACAAACCATACACTTGTGGCACTGCAGGAGTCGCCTACTGATGAAGCCTTGGGTGTCATGGTTTAGTGTGAGGTGTCCCTGCTTCTGGCAAGGGGGTTGGAACTGGATGATCTTAAGGTCCTTTCCAACCCGAACTGTTCTATGATTCTAATCACAGCAGTCATGACAGGCCTCAGTCTCTGTCTCACCTCAGCCACCTTGGAGGATACCCCAGAACTACTTCCAACCTCTCACTTTGACTGATGGAACATACTGAGTACTTTGTGTTTCTTCAGCACCCTTCTCTGCAATAGTACCCTGCATTTTACTGGCAGTAATTAAACTGTCACTCCCTTTCTGACTTCTATTTACACTTCCTCTCAAGATGCAGCTCCTGAGACATGAACACACCAAGTTATTTATTCAAGGGCACACAAGGAGCCAGGGACCAAGTCAAAACCTAAAAATCCTGCCTGATCTATGCACTTGTGTCAGTCAGCCCCCTTGCTTTCACACCACTTTTGTGCGGGCTTTCAAAGCTCCATCAGCACACCTCTTCACTGCTTCCCCGCTTCACAAGGCTGTCAGATACCCCCAGAATGATCACCACTGTTAAAACTGCAAAGGAAAAATCAGCAAAGGAATATAATACCAGAAGCCAATGAGGCATCTTGGAAATCATCTGCATTTTAAGGAGTAATTAATAAAGAATGGCATTAATCATTTACAGTGCATGGAAACCAAGGCTTTGCCTACCACTGCTGGAGAGAGCTGTCAGATGTATCATCAAAGGAAGCCACATAAATCAGATATTACTATTTACTTGTTCTTGTAATACAAAGAAGAAAAGGAACATTCATCTAAACAAATGCAAACTGTACAAAATAGCATTTTTATTTATTATTTATAAATAATACTAATATCTGAGAAGAAAAAACTCATGGATCATGACAGCTACTGTGCAAATTTCTAGGAAAGGAGGAGGTTTTTTCTCCAGAGAGTTTATAATCTAAAATGAATCAGATGAACACATTTGGGAAGGCTTTTACCAGGCACATAGATCAGCAGCAGAGCTGGGTACAACGCTCTCACGTGTCTTATATTATCCACTGCATTTCCTTAGTGCTTGGGTTTATCTTTTAAGTCCTCAACACATCCGTATTTTGTTTCACCAACATAAACCACAACAGGCTTCCAAAATCTGTTTAGAATCACGGCATGTTCCTGCCATACAAATAAGTGAACTGAATCTATATTTATAAGGTTGGACTAATGAACTCGATTTTAAATCCATACTTATGTTATGACAAGTGCTGATCTGCCTGTTTGTGAATGATCTTTTAGGAGGCTGTAGTCACTGTCAATCTGAATGCACAAAAGAGAGGCAGTCTATAAGCAGTTCATAATGGCTGCAATGCTGAAGTTCTAATCTCAGTAATTCTATTTTTGGATTGTTTTTACCATTCTGAAACTTTTGTGTCTCAAACATCTTCTTTCTCCCTTGCTCCCAGCTAAAATCAAGTCTGTTTTCTCTCAGGCAGCAGAAATAGTATATAAGAGATTATCTGTGGTTTGGTAGAGAAAGAAAAAGGGCTGACTTTGAGGACACAGGTCAATGATACAGCAAATCTAGCTTTAGGCCTTCTACACGCAGATGGAAACCATGGTGGCCATATGATGCAAAGCAATTATTTGGTAGGAATTCACTCTTGTGAGTATAATTCAATTACAAAAAACCTGATGCTTTGACCATACCAGTATTACAGGCTTTATGCTAGGTAACACACTGTTTGGTTTTCAAGAGTAAATTACCTCTTTCATAGAATCATCGAATCCCAGACTGGTTTGGGTTGAAGGGACCTTAAAGCTCATCCAGCTCCACCCCCTGCCACTGCAGGGACCCCTTCCACTGGAGCAGCTTGCTCCAAGCCCCTGTGTCCAACCTGGCCTTGAGCACTGCCAGCGATGGGGCAGCCACAGCTTCTCTGGGCCATCACCCTGTGCCAGCGCCTCAGCACCCTCACAGGGAACAGCTTCTGCCTCAGAGCTCA